>BCIM01000001.1:1482806-1766942 GCA_039545315.1 Kondoa malvinella | reverse complement strand
GACTTCTGTAAAGAGGCAGCGTAGATGACGCTTTTAAAGTGCCAGCTTCATAGCGCGAGCCAAAGTCTCTTGTCATTGGACGCAAGATGATGATGGAGAGCGCGTCCGACAGGGCAAGCCTAGATGCGAATGTCTTCCTTGCCCACCGAAAGACTGAGAGTAAAAAACCAAGAGTTCCGATTTAAAATCAGGGATATCAAGAAAACAGGGCCTGCAGAAAAGTGTATAGAGCATGAAGACAGTAATTAGGTCAGCAGGAGCAGCCCCCCGGAGCATGTGCGGAGAAGAGGGAGAGAAAGGAAACTGTGGTACAAGTAACACACTCCAAGGGCCACCGAATGTGGCTCTGATGCTCCTATAGATCACTTTGCAGTTCACGGACCGTCCGGTGTTGACAACCCATCTCTTTGTAATTCTTGAGCCGAATCTTCCCAGTGCATCGATCGCATTGGCAGTCAAAGCCGAATAAGGATGACAACTTGGCCCTGCTGGTCACTCAGTGGACCTCTTTGTCGGAGATTGATCATGCTCACTTTCGATCGGCTGTACACGACCCATAGTAAGCATTATTGGCTGGATACAGATCGAGGTTGTATGCGTGCAAGATCTGCATACTATCAGAATTGCTCCAATACTGTATTCAAGTATTCACCTCCTCATCTGGCAAAATGCATTAGTGCCAATTTGGAGACAAATGAGGAATGGCCGAACCTGGCTTGATCACCTGCACTGCGCTGACCAGAATCTTGGGCGGATCTTGTGCTTTGTCTGCAGCAAACATGGTCCATGCAGCAGTAGCAGCGCCTTGACAAGCATGATTGATGGTTGCCGCTTTTACGAAAAGACCTTCAACAGATGCGGTGGATGAGCCGTAGCCGAATGCGTTGGTCTGAGACGGAGAAGTTTAGTGAATGAAGCCAAAAGCAGCATTGTACACACCTCGACAATGCCCAGCAACTTTGGATGATCAGGCCTGCTATTGACTAGAGTATGCACGTCTTCCTTCTGCTGCCCGTCGAGCTGTCTATACGCATGCTGAATCTTGTTAAGATAGTCGTACGCATCCTTGACTGGCTTTTGTATGGTGATGGTAGCTTCTTCGAGCAGTATCACGTCACCAGGGTAAAAGGTCGTTGTTGCGAAGAGCCCTCGTCCTCCCAGAGAACTGTTGCGGACTTCTACATGAGGTGACCAGACTGATGCTGCTGCTGCTGCTTCGACTGTGAATAGCAGGGCAGACGTCCAGACGGCGCGCGCAGCAGTGCACCCGCAGATCCGCATCGTCAATGCTCGCAGCGAGGATGTCGATAGTATGCGGCGCTCTCCAAGAGCATTGCGCCATCTCTCAAGAGCAGTGCATCTTTGCTGCAGGACAGCCAACAATACGCGATATCTGACTTACAACAAGGCACTGCGGATGCTGATATCTGTGAGAGGTCCTCACCAGAGCGCTGCATAGCCGCTCTTCCAAAATTTTGTTGTGGGAAGATCTCACCTTTGTTTTGAATTTTCGAGCAATGGCTTCTTTAAAGCGTTGATCTATTTGTGCTCCTCTCTTTCTCCCAGCATCCACCTTCTCACTCTCACCATGCCCCTCGACACTCTTTACGAGTCTGGCAGCGAGGATGGCGGTGACAGCTCGTTTGCCTTTGAGCTGTCGAACCTCTCCATCGAAAGCTCTTCAGGTACTTCCTCCTTTTTCAACAACCTAGACATAAACAGCATCCCTTCCTTTACACCAGACAGCTCTTTCGAGTTTCAGCTCGATCAGGCTGCCGTACTTGACCAGATCCCCAAAGCGGAGCCTTCCTCGGCCGTTCATGCTCGTGCAGCTACTACGCTCAAGCACAGACCTTCCAAGATCCTCATTCCGGACCCTACACTCGACTTTGAAGCAGTGTCGCTTCCATTGAGCCGCAGCTTGCCCAATTTACGCACTGTCAACACTTGGCAAGCAAATAACTCTGGCGCACCTGTCTATCAGCCAGTGCCAGTAAACAACGCATTCGCACCAAGCTATCAACCGGTATTCTCAAATGAAGTCGAAATTTCTCCTTTGCCTATCGTGCCTCCTCCCAAACTAGCGCCTCTTCAGCCTATCAATTCCCCTTACAAGCGCCGCTCTGGCAGAGCAAAAACCTTCAGTGAGTTCTCCCTCAAGTGCAGTGATCCATGTGCTGACTCTTGCTTGCAGACATGCACAAGGGATTCGGCTTCATCGTTGATGACTTTGGCCAGGAAGAGCTCAATGGTCATGATGGTGAGCTCATCTCAAATCTGTCCACCCACGGATCTCATCTTCCGCTGACAGTCTTTGTCCATCATACCGCTATTCAACGCGTCAATAATATAGAGGTATGCCTTCCTTCCTTACGTTTGCGACCAGCTGAGGAATTCGCACCCGAACAGAATTTCAAATCTCTCGTCAAAGGCGAGCCTGTAGAGTACAACATTCACATTCGAGTACACGATGGAAAGTTGGGCTATCTCGCCAGCGACGTGACCGGTGCGTTCCTCTCGCCTTTCCTGATAGCACTCGCTGAGGTTGCTGCTGTTGAAATGTCAGGTCCTGGCGGTATGCCTGTCTGCGGTGATCCACATGGTCGATTCGGTGCTTTGTCAGTATTGCTTCTTGTCTTCTCTGAACTGGCTGATCAGGCGAGACAGCTCAAAAGATGCTCAGCCGCCTGGCTATCCTTGGGCTTATGGCTTACGACACATGCATCCGGGCAGGTCATTTGCACCTCCTCATCACAACCATCTGATCAATTAATCTCTAGGACATCCGCAACAAAATTATATGCTTCCACCTGTACCACCAAATCAATTCTTGCTGCCGCAGCGTTCAGGTCATCATCCAAGCACACGTTTAGCTTCTCCGGGTGTTATGGAAGGCTTTCTCATTTCTCAGCCAAACGCAGATGCTCAAAAGTTCAACCTCGTCCTTCCTCCTTCAGCAAATTACAGGCAACCGTACTTCAACGATAGCAGCTTTTATCCTGCTTTACCTGACCAGCCCAGATATGTTCATCATCACTATAACCAAGCGCCTCAATATCAACAACCATTTCCTGGTCATTTTGCTCACCCGAATCCCTCATATGCGGCGTATGATGCGTACTATGGCAAACAAGAGATGCCTGCATATCATCAAACTCCATCAGGCAGTCTAGCAGGTTTCGAAGCTCATCTTGATCGAGTTTTCACCCCGCCTACAAATCAGTACCCATTACACGAGCAGGCCTTTCCTACAATGCACCCATCATATGCTCCGCCGCTCGCATATCAGCCTCAAAACGACTTGACTCATCAACGCTTGCAGCCGCTATCGGAGTATTTCCAAAAACATCATCGTTCTGGCAGCACCGCTTCAATTTTGTCTACCTCCTCGACTAGCACCTTCGTCCCGGCTCAGCCAGACCTTCGCTTTCCACCAGGACTCGGCGCAGCTTGTTGAAAATGCCCGCTGGATCGCCTCCGCGATATCTGTTCCCTCCTTCATTTCTGCTTTGTTCATCTTCATGTTCCGTTGTGGTCAGTATGTGGGCGATCCACAAATTAGGGGATTTGTCATTGTAAGGCATAGACTCTTGCCAGTGTGCAAAACCTAAATTCTGCATTTTCTACTCTACTATACATTGATGCCCTCCGCTGTTCCTTTGCCCTTTTCGTCAGGAATAACCTGCAGAGCCCGCTGCAGATCGCTCATACAAGACTGCATATTACGCTGCACACTCTGCAAGAGAGCCAGACGAGCCTCGATGCCCTCTCTGGTGTCTCGACTCATCGTCTGCAATTGCTCTTCTGTCAGCTCGTTTGGTATCGATACCGGAGGCGTAGCTTGTGCTGCAGAGCTGAGTAAGTCTGTGATAGAATGGTCGAAGATATTGGCGTTTCTGCCCCGGAGTAACGGTATAAGTTGAGGTTTCGGGTAGCTGTCAGAAGTCGAAGTCGAAGAAGCTGTCGAGGTCTCTGGATTACTGGAACCTATTTGAGGCGAGGGTGGAAGCGAAGATCCCAGCAGAGGTGTTTGCGGTCTTGAACGTGAAGGTGACGCATCAGATCCTGTATACAGGATCAGCATTGATCATAGAGTTGTTCTGTTCGAATTACCTCTGCCAAATAGCAATTCTCTCTGCCTCCTCATTGCCGCAACGCGATCTATTGGATCATTCAGGTCGACAGTTCCTTCTCCGCCTAGTGTAGCAGACGTGGCCAACGGATGCGCCGGAGTCGCTTGTGTGGTAGATCTGGAAGCAGATGCGTTCGACATAGTAGCATGCTGGAGAGACTTGGGTACACCTAATTCGGGCGCAGCGAAGGTCATTCGGTTGAAGTCTAGCTGTTCTTTCTCGGTAGCTGGCAAATTGGACTTTCGGAAGCCATTTGGCACAGAGTATGGTCCATCTGATGTCAGATCTTTTGGCAGTTGAAGCTCGAGAAAAGGATTACGTGTTGGCATCGGATTGGATGAAGATGCCAGCGGAGAAGCCGAGGGAAGTCGAGTCGTAGGTGTTGGCTGCGGGCGGCCTTGCATAGCTGCTGCTCCTGCTGTCTGAGGTGGTATCGCTGGCGCTTGACCGGGTTGAGGAGCTGCAGGTTGTCGAGGGGCGGCATTTTGCTGCGCGCCCGCTGGAATGGCAGTTGAAGCAGCTCCAGGCTGAAGCACAGACCTCCGACTAAGAGAGGCTCAGTAAAGGAGAAGTCAACACAAGATGGACTGACCAGGTTGGACAGCTCTGCTGTCTCTCCAGCCAGGAGCGCAAGCAATGAAAGTGGAAGACATGGCCACAGAGAAGCTTCTTCGGCGTATCATCTTGTGCAGTTCGCTTTGGCATGAATCTGCGAAACCATCCTCCTGTCCTCGGTGCAGTGACTCGCAATCTTTCCGCTCTGTCCTTTGGATCCTCATATTGCATCTCCTCTCTACAGATGATGCACGTCTTGTCTGCCAAATGTTGCATCTCTGCTTCTGTCGCAGTCGCATATCGAGAACCCATATTCTTGGTAGCTTCCCGCCATCGCTTGAGATCGCGACATTTGCGAAGAAAGGAGCGTGCGGTGAGGTATACGTCTCGCAATACGTTGATGGGCAAGCCGTAGAAGGTCAATATGAGGGAGAAGAACGCTAAGTATATCGAAAGCTTCATGAAGTCTAGTACAGATAAGAAATCAGGGGAGACGTCTTTCGTAGATGAAGCCCTGGCATACCGGTCACAAGGTCGATGTAGAACATGAGCTGAGACTTGTTCTCCCATGGTACGTCTGACTGAAGATCTATAGCATTGGCAGCGTACTTGAAGGTAGTATTCCAATTGTTTGCGGTCATTATGAGGTACTGGGCAACACATCAGAAAGAGCAGATATAGACTTGAGCTCGCATACTTCGGAAGCAAACAGGATCATCACGCTTGGCCCTTCGAGTAGAATAGATTCACAAGCGAAAGCAGTGAATAACAGGTCAACAATCCAGAAAAGGCTGAGCATGGTAACCATTCTTAGATGGAAGGTGCGTGATAGCTGAGGCGACTGTTCCATCTGCGGCATGGCGAAGCAGGAATTAGCCTAGACCAGGAAAATCTCGCTGTTTGTCACGCACAGACTCTACTCGATCCGCTGCGAGCCAATGGAAGATCTTGAGGAATAGCAGCGTGACGAAACGTATGACGAAGATCGTGTCAAACTCATCGCGAAAGATGGTCAACGCCAGCAGACTCTCGGTAATGGTGTACCAGACTCGTTCATGGAGACGCTCGAGTTCGATGAGCCGTAGAGGACCGAAGAAGATCTTCTGGAATAGCTTGCCGGCGATGACTGCGAGAAAGATGCCAAAGTTCCAAAGGATCTATTCCCAAGTATACGTCAAGTTCCGTCAAACGCATTTTGTTGGATGGGTGCGACTGACAAGCATGCATGCATTGCTCTTGCTCAGGTAGACAGCAGCCGAGAAGAAGTTGCTCCTTTGCTGGAAAGCGAGCAGCACCACCCAAGCAGCGAGGGAAGTCGAGACAGCAGCGTAGGGCCAAAGACTGATGTTCAACATGGCATTATAGCTCGAAGAGGGGTATTTATCCTAGTCTTGCGAGGCAGAGGGGATATACAGCAAAGGCGTGTCGCTTCGAGTCGAGCTTGTCTGGGACATAGATTGTGACGAGACGTCTCAAGAATGACACGTCTCGTTGCCACAATCGCTGGACACAAGCCGTACGGCAAGCAGGCTTGATTATCTCTGAACTAAACACCAAGGGACCAATTGTACAACTCAAGAAATACCGAAATATAAATGACCGACAGACAATCAGTACCTAGCCTTACCCGCTTGCAGATATGGCACAGCATCAGGATGACTCTGGTAGTGCAAAAGATCATATAGCCGCTTTATTTGATCAGCCTGTCAGGGCAAGAGATCATGAACACTGAAGAGAAGTAATGGATCAAAAAGACTCACTTTGCTTTCCAGCACATCTATAGACTCTTTTAGATGAGCAGCGAGCGTCCTCCGCTTGGTGACTTTCGATGCCGGGTCCATCCTTCTGTATGCTTCAGACAGTTCGTTATATATTCTGCATCACGAAAATTAGCCTTGGAAGCGAAACAGACGTTGAGAAACCTCACGCTTTGTGCGAAACAAAGTCCTCTTCGAGATCCCTCAGCGCTCTCGCTAGATATGTCTGCGGCGGCAACGAGTCTGTACTTTCGTCTCCCTCGGCAAAGCCTTCATCATCATCATCGGTCCACCTTTGTTGAGGCGACAGCTTAGGCGAGGTAGACTTTGGACGAGACGTTGAGCTGTGATGATTGCGGTGTTGGCATATCCGACATGTTGCATCATCGTGCTCGGTTGGCACGCTTTTCAGAATAGCCTCAGCTCTTTGTAAGTCTGGATCGGTTTCAGCTTCTCGGCCAAGATGGCGCCATAAGCCGCGTTGATTCTCATACGCGTCGGGTAAAGGTGCTGTTCTTGGTCTTTCATCTTCTACAATGGGACGGAAGAGTGGTCGAGGCTTGGGAGCCGGTAATGGGTCAGAGTACTAAGGAAGGCATTAGCGACAGCGCGCAAAGACTGTTTCAGAACCAACCTTCCCGCCATAGGATGGTCTGGATTGACTACCAGGTATGACAGGTTGGATGCCCTAGTAAGCAAGTCAGGTCAGTGAGAGCAATTGAGATATAGAGTAGCGTTCACCTTAGCAGATGTGGACTTGTTGAGACTGGCAATCAAGCTTTTGACGTCCTCAATTTCCTTTGATAGAGTCTCCACGCTGTCCTTCAATGTCTCGATTTGATCCGACCAGCCATGTACCTCTCGTTTGAGTACCGAAAAGTCTTTGGCAAAGGCAGCACTTTCTTTCAGCTGGGTGACAGTCTGGGTGTGAAGAGCTAGCGAGTTGGTGAGCCGAGCAACATGAGCCTGTAAGTGATCCACAAGCTCTTCTGCAGCAATGTCAGTATAGCACCAATGTACTGAAAGAGGAACAAACCTTGTTGGCTTTTGGAGTTGGTCGGTCGATGTGGATATTGATCATCCTGTCCTGTCGTGCCGCAATGACCAGACCCTGCTGTTCTCTTCTTCCCAAGCTCTGCCTCGAGATCTTTGACCCTTTCGGCTGAATGTCCATTCTCATCTTCCAGGGCGTTCAATCTCGCTTCGAGTTGTGACAAAGCAGCTTGCAATTGCGGGTCTGCTCTCGAGGTCGACCGGGAGCTAGTTGGACGAGGTGTAGGAGGTTCGAAATGAGGCTGCGCAGGCTGGTATTGTCTTGGAGGTGAGTCGACTGCGGTTCTCGAAGTGTCATCCGAATGTGCTGACATGGCGACCGTTCGATGGCCCATAGCTTTCTCTGGTGAGGCGAGAGCATCCGTGACGCCTGTAATATCTGGCACATGATACTGCGCGTCATAGTCGCGATGTGATTTTGGCTGTTGATAGAACGGAGAAGAAGTAGAACGATAATTGTTGCGAGGCGGTTGTGCTGGCTCGGAAATACGTGACTGATAGGCTGATTGCGGTGGGGATGAGGGAAAGGGAACATCAGAATACCGTGCTGGCGCTGGAGTTTCTGCTGGAAGAAAGGTTGCGTTCCTGGTTGATTTGGCGCCCTCTGCCGGTCGCTGAGATGTGAGCACTGTGTTGCCGATCTCGCCTAGGATAGGACGAGCCGAAAAAGGCGTACGAGAAGGTGATTCGACGTATTTCGATTGACCAGGACTGAAAGTCGCAGACGATCGAGGTAAGCCTGTTCCAGCGCCAGCTGTGATCCGTTCGAATTCCCTTCGCAGTTCTCTTGCCATGCCATCAAATCCACTGACAGGTGATTCTTGCGACATCATTGAAGGCTGCTGTCTCTGAGGTGAAGCGGTATGAGTAGAGGAGAGGTCATCTGATATCCTGACTTTATGAGCAGGCTGAAATGGTGAAGAAGCGTTCTTATTGCGGCTAGAGGCTTTTGTTTGGTGGTTCAAGGCAATATGCAATGAAGCAGTATCGCTCTCTTCTGTTTCGCTCGATGAGCCGCTTTGTACCCTTGCTCGGCGAGGATAAGGCGGTCGAGCTCGACCATCCAATCTGGAACGAGGGTTGTCGCCGTAGCGAGGGGAATTTTCATCGAAACTTTGCAAAGCACCGGCAGGCTGTTGACTAGAATTTCGTATCTTGCCTGCCAGACGACGCTGCACATCAGATTCTAGAGACCTTCGATGGGCTTCCGAGCCGTCGACAGAGATGTTAACGTCTGTCATGTTCGGTGAAGGCACTTGTTGTTGACGTGAAGACGTTGAGCGATGTATTGAGGTCAAATTTGAAGCAGCTTGTGAAGCAAAGCCAGGTGTCGGTGTGTTGAGCATTTACGCTGTGAGCATTCCTTTCCAAGAAATAGCTTGTATGCCAAAGTTGCCGGGAGAAGAGAGCAAGAGAGCCTGGAGTGGAAATCAAAACAATAGAAGTCACGTGTCCAAAGAAATCAACAAAGAAGCCATTGCCCTCTGTCCAGTACTCTACAGCCCTCTCTAAAGCGATAAATACATCAGCATCCCAAGCCTCATCGTCCAAATACTAATTCAATAGGGTCAGTAATCGGGATAGAAAATCTGACAAGGTGCTCACTTCCGCCTATCTAACAACACAATACAGATCATCGCGTTGCTCTTCCTCAGCCTACGGTTCCAGACGATACCTGTATCAGTGGAGAATCCGTTAGATTGTGCAATCAGAAGGTCATACAAGCAGACGTACCATCTCAAAGAACTGCTTCAATGTCTGGCTGAGCACAGCCGGCAGCGCGTTGGTATCTCTGAGAATGACATAGTAGTCGAAAGGGAACTTGTCCAGGTAAGGCGTCATCTTAAGAGACATGGCGCCATTGGCATCTTGTGCGTATTGAACTTCTTTCATGTCGAGGATGGATACTGGAGTGTTTTGGCTGGTTGAGGAGGAGGAGGACTTGTTTTGCAGCGAGTCGAGCACGATAAAGACAACAAAGACCTTTTGTGAGATGGCTTGGCGTAACAGCGCGCGAATCTGGTCTTGCTCTTCGACGATGCCATCAGAGATGATAAGCTGCAGTTGCCAAACATCGGCTGAAGTACTGGATCGACGAAGGTTGCGAGCACGAGCGAATTCAGCCAGCGAGTCTTCGAGCAACTTGCGCACATTGGTCCCTCTCTGGCTAAAGGTGAAGTCCGAGACCAGCTTGCCGCCATCAGCCTCGGTCAGCGGCCCGCTGTCAAAGCTTTTGACCATATGCACCAGCTCTCCAAATCTAGCAACAGCGATGTCGCCAACTTCTAGCTTTTGCAGCGCAGTTGACACGAGAGCAAGCGTTTGGAAAGCAAGGTGAACAGACATTGAGTCGGACATTGATTTTGAGTCATCCACAGCAAGCAGAACTTGATACTCTCGTTGACTTGGCTTGGTTCTGCGGAGCCAAATCTTATCCTTGCTGTAATCGGACGCGATGTATTGAATGATTCGGCGCATGTTGAGCCGCTTGCCAGACTTGTAATCTCCCTGCAAGCGGGTAGCGAGCGTTGGCTCGAGCACTAGCCTGAGCTGCTCCGTCAAGCCGTGGCTGAGATTGCGTGTCAGATGAAGATAGTGTTGCCAAACTGCAGCCGGTTCCAGCTGTTGGCGGTCGCCGCGATGCCATTGTAGCAGCTGCGTGTTGTTCTCCACATCAGACTGAACATCTTGATCGCTCGGTACAGATTTTTCGTTGTCTTTTGATGCGGTGTTGGCTGGTTCGGGCAACTCTGAGAGAGAGTCGAGACCGTTCGTCGCGGCGTTGTGCACTTTACTTGACTCAGCCGCGCCAAAGAGATCCGTCTTGCTGGTCTGATCGTCTTCAAGCAGTTGCACAGACGGCACAGAGGGTATTTCAGTGCTTTCTGTCATCTCGACATCTTGCTCGGCATCCTGCGTCGCATCAGCTCCTTCATGATTATCGCTTGGGAAGGCGTCGCGCAATTCAGATGCTTCTTGGTCAGCTAGAGTGCCTACCGCCTGTAACGCGGAGCTTTCTTCGGCATTCAAATGCTGGACATCTTGACTCGTGTTGGCACTGGTCTGAGCGTCGAGTTGAGAAGGCATGTCTTCAGGGGCTGCAGCTTGTTGGATGGTTTTGAGCTGTCTCTCCCATTCTTGCAAAGATGATCCCAGTTGCTGCGAGGCATTCGGCTCGTTTGCCGAACCTGCATCTTGAGCTTGACCTGTCCCTTGATCTTGTCCAGAAGAGTCTTCTTCCCGAGCGCTCTCAGGTCCGTGAAGAGCGCGCTCTTCTGCATCAGCAGCAGAGTCGTTGGCGTCTTGAGCTGTCGAGTCTGAGACACGCTGAGAAACACTTGCTTCCGGTTGGTGCGGTGTTTCGGCTTGCAATGACTGTTCTTCAGCCGTACCACTTCCGCCTGCTGTATCACCGCTGCCTTCTTGAGCATCTCCTTGATCAGCCAAATCCTTTTCAGCCAAATTTTCAGCTTCATTCTCCGCCATTCCGTCGACTTGGTCTTGAGCAGCTTCGTCTTCAGCCTGGTCGCCACGATCGGCTTCTGTTGTATCGCGCGGACTTCCGGCTTGACTTTGTTCATCGTCTGCCGCAGGCTCTGATTGAGCTGGATGTCACATTCGGTCAGACTTGGTCTGCAGAGAGAGGAAAGGTTTGGCTCACCATCGGGCTGATCATCTACCTCATTCATCTCGGCATCCTCAGGTAGAACTTCGTCATCATCTTTGGACGCATCTGGCAAGTCGAGCTTGTCTGTTTCGTGCGGTCCGACATAATCTTGCAATTGCTCGTCTTCTGCCGGCTGATCTACATCCATCCCATCGTCTGGTTGATCTGCCTTTTCTGGTAGATCGTCCGGACTCTCATCGTTGGCATCTTCAGGCTGCTTCTTTTCGCCAGCTTGTTTCTCGCCTAGCTCGGTTGACTGGTCTTGACCATCGGTTGCATCTTTGCCCCGCTCCTCTGCTTCTGGTTGCTGTTTGTCATCTTGTTCGCCCCAGAACTTTTCATCGACAGCATTGGGGTCGTTGGGATCCACCTGGTCAACAGTTTCATCCGCATCTGGCTCAGAAGCTTCATCTTCATCCTCTTGGCCTTCAGCTCCTGACTCTTCCTCTTTGGCATCTTCTAATTTGCCATCAAAGTCGTTCTCCATCTCGACACGCTCATCATCGTCAGGTTGATCGCCGCCATCTTGTTCCTCAGCCTGCGCCTCATTCTGCAAGCCCTCGACTTGTTCTTCGCCTTCAATTTCTTTGCTAACGTTCTTGCCGCCAGCTCCTTCGCCCATACCTGTTCCTGTCGACTCGCCCTTGGCATCGGCCGACTCGCTCTGTTCGTCGCCTTTTGAGGGTTGGCAAAATCCTTGGTCCGAGATGGTCAGGATCAGCTGACTGACAGTTTGTAGCAGATTGAGATTGCTCAAATTCTGGTTCGTGCAGAGGCCTAGACACTGGTGGAGCGTGACCTCGTAGTGAGCCAAGAAAGGCAGAGCACGCCGGATCGATAGGCGGGCTTCGTCAATAGCAGATTGTGAGGCGAATGTAGCGTGGTGTATAGCAGACATGAAATGCGACATGGCGGAAGAAACACCTTCCAAGTTGAGCGCAAGAAGGTGTTTGCCTATAACGGACGATTCGGCCTTTATTGATCTAGTAGGTAGGTCCTCGGCAGGTTCACTGGCATTTTCCTCGACTGCTGTTGCAGACAGTGCCGACAATCGTTGAAAGGTGATGAGGATGCAATCAACGAGCAATTTGAAAGACTCCATGATGGTCGAAGTAGCGGGACTAAGTTTCGCTGAAGCAGACTGAAAGGTGAATGTGCGAGCTGTGGCCAAGAATTGAGCAACAGGGACCACTTGATACCGCCATGCTGGATACTTTTGCTGCATCGAAGACAAACATTCAAGGACGGAGTCCACGACAAGTTCGGCGTCTCGCAGTAGCTTCCGGTCAGAGTCCAAGAAAAAGCCAGGTGCACAACTGGTATTCTTGTCGACGGCATTACGTAGCCCAGCAGAACAGTCAGCGGCGAGTAGAATCAGCGACTCCAGCTCTTCAGCTACTTGGTCGACCGAGGACGCGTCACCAAGCATCTTGCTTTGAAGCAGAACAGTCGCCTTGAGCTTCAACAGGCTTGCTTGACTCTTGCGAACCAGACTGAGATGCGCGTTGAGACAAGCCACCGGTCCGCTCAGAGTTTTGTGACCTTCTTGCGCCATGTCAGGAAGGTGATCGGAGGAGAATGCAGCTTCTAACTTCCTCAAGCAGGAAACGAATCTGATGTGCATACTAGCAAGGTTCAGCAGATCTCTCTTGCCGTTGATACACACAATCGCCAGAGAATGAGCACTTCCTACAGCTCTGGCGATTTCTCTTCCAGCCAGGTCCTCGTGATGATTGACTAGACATGCCGCCAGACGAGGCACAAGCTCTGTGACTTGAGAGTACAAGTTGTTGAAAGAAGTCGCTGCCTGGGAGGACGCTGCTGCGAGAACGCCGTGGCGATGGTACGTGAGAAGCTCTTGAATGCTACGGCGATTCGTTTCGGTAGGGTTGTGTGACAGACCAAGTCTCTTGAGTTCTCGCAAAAGATCAGCCCATCGCCTGCGCTTCCGAGTCAACAGCGCGCTGGCTTGCTTTTGCTGGACTTCTTCGGAGCCTATCAGAGGCGTATTCTTGAGGCTTTTAGCTTGATCTGAGATTGCAGCCGCCAAGTCCACTACATCGTGGCAATTTTGCTCGGCTGACGAAATGCTGGGCTGGATGACCTGGTCTCTGATATGCTGAAGCTTGCTAAAGATACGAGGCAGGTTATTCAAGTACGCAATGTCAGTCGGAAGAAGCTGGTCTTCATCGCTTGGAGACATGATTGGTGAAGTATTGGTGGAGACAGCCAAAAGTTGCTCTTTAGTCAGATGAGAGGCCGAAAGTTGGCCTGCAGCTTCAATAGCAGATCGTTGTAGCACTGCGCGATATTTGCGGACAATCTTGTGAAGTTGACGATGGCTTCTTTGCGCGCTCAGCTTCAACGCGACGACGTTGACATCTTTCCAACTGGCCAATTTGATGATTTCCTTGACCTCGGATACCAACTACTCGCCTTTCTTTGTCAACGATGTTACAAAGAGGGACGGACATATACTGACCTTGGCACGCTGCTCCGATTTCCAATCTTCGACGGCTTGTAAAGACCGGCTGTAATGGCAGTGCATGCTGCTGAGCAATGAAGGGATGCTTGAAGGTAAGTCGGGTGAAGCTCGAGCATAAGAAGCGAAACTGCTCAGAAGTAGCAGGCGTTGTCTATATTGACCGACCGGGCTTTCACGTAGGAAGCTGTCTATAATTGCCGCCAACTCGCGTAGATGGCTCTCGATGTCGCCAGCCGGATCTTGGATGATCCGGAAAGGTGCTTGGACAACGTTCTCATATAGAGGCATCCAGTACTCGTGCGAGCGGTCCGAAAATGATTGATCTTCGATATCGAGCAGGTTCGGCCACGACTCCAATTCCAGCTGGCGATAGCGGATGATCCTCTGCACCAATGCATTCTGATGAAGTGCCAGGGAATACTCTTTGCTCGAGACCTGCTGCCAATCATCGATCGCGGGTAGCACATGTTCCATAGCGCCAAGTAGTCGAGCAACAGATAGATCGGTGCGCAAGGCGAGCACTTGATCTGCGCGGTTGCCGATATCGACCAGAATCATTTGTTCCGGCCACTCGTCCTGTAGATGGCGAACCGCAGCTAGAAGTCCCTCTAGCATCTCAGCAACTGCCGTCGATTCTTTAGGATCGGCAGAATGATAGAAGGAAATGGCTGCATGGCTGGACTGTGTTTGTTCGGAACAAGTAGCGAGCATATCGAGCTGAAGATTTTTTGATAGCTGGTCCAAGGAGTCATCGGTCTCTGAAGCATGCTTCTCGACGAGCTGCTGAACTGCTTCTACATGTAGAGCTGCAAAATTGACATCGATCTTCTTGTCTTGCTCGGGCGTGTTCCCGAACATAGCAATGTGTGCTGTAGCTATGCGAACGAAATCGGAAGGCGTCAGAGCTGGGACTTCTTGAGCAGAGTCGGTCAGAGAGGGCCGTTGGGCGATGAGGTCGGTGATGCCAAACAGTTCTAGCACCTCCCTGTCTGCCAGTTGTTCGTCATCGATGTCTTCTGCTGCATCAGAGCTGATCTGGAAGCGGCTCTTGTACAGACTTTTCGCATTGTCTTCTCGCTGAAGTGTTTGTGCTTGCCAGGTCTTCCAATATCGATGCAGGTCCTCGTAGATAGCCTCGATCTGTGGCAGGCATGAAGCAATATCACCAGCTGAGAGCATGCCGAAAGCTTGCAAGCGCAAGAGAGGTAGGCACAGCGGTCTCATAACGCTTGAAACACTTTGCCAGGCTTGATCAGAGACGAGATCGCTTTTGACGGCTTCGAGTGGTGCTTGACAAAGATGCTGGAGAGCTTCACGAACGACACTCCCCCTTTCATCAGTTCGAGTCTCTGACTCTTGTGCTCTTTTCAATGCTGCGAGACCTATGATCGTTGCGTTGTAGCATAGTAGCGCTGGCTTGATCAAATCGCCGTAGTTGGAATAGACAGTTTGTAGACGGAGTATTGCAGCCTGAAGAGACGTGCATAGATTGGTCACGCGAACGCTACGATCAGCATCGCTAGCAGTGAAGGCAGCGGTAACCTTCTTGGGTTGCAAGAATTGGTCGTATGATCGCTGCATCTCGCGATACAAGGCCACTAGCTCTGCGGGTGTCGACTTGCGATGAATGGTTATAGGTTGCTGTTCTTTCTTGTCATTGCGCACTTGACACAGCTCTTCCCATAATAAGGCGTATCTCGAATATCGAATAGCCGGGTCATACTCGCTGAGTGATCGAATGCGCTCCATGAGTCTGGCTTCCTTCTTCTCCAGGAATTGGAGCTTGGCCATTGCGGCTATAGCTGGATCAAGCGGAACATCGGGAACGTAAAGAGTCCAGATGATGGCAGAAGTTCGCAGAGCTGCCAGGGAGAGTTGTCTCAATCGCTGGATTGAAGAGTCGAGCGTCGGCGGTGGGTCGAGCTGACCATACACGAAGGCAGCTACCTCAGCCGGTAAATGAGATGACAAAGCGCTTTGCGAAGTTGCCAATAGCTCTTTCATAGTCAAGCTGTTCGTTTCCACGTTTTCGGGCAGCACATTAGCAGCAATCAGAGTCTGTGCATAAGTATGAGTATGATTTCACCACGAGAGCGTCTCAGCCTGTTTGCGTACCTCGTGCAGCGTAGAGGTCATCAGCGCGATCGCGGAAGTTGTTCGTTCATTACTGCCGAAGGTGAGGCTCGCTATCTTGAGGTACTCGGAAGCCGCCAAAGCTTTGGCACTTCTAGCCGCGGTCGCAGAGCTTAACGGCACAGCATCTATGCGTTCTCTGAGAGGGAAATTCAGCCACGATATCGGAAACAGGTCACAGCAACCATACCTCAACTGAATGGTCGCTTGAAGGTTACGAGCCGAGAAGATGGTGTTGCCACCGGCCAGATCATCCTGTCGTACCAATCTGTATTAGCTTGAAGGGCCAACGAAGGTTTTGACTTGTCACCAACACCGAGTGATCGTGCCAGGTAGTCTAATCCTTCGCTCAGAGTGTTCATTTTGACAGAGAGCCCTACTATGGCTTCTCCATCGGTCAGCGAACACGCAGGCACACGCAGGCAGAAACAGTGGGCACTCACCATCGTTGCCAGCGCTTGCCATATAAGAGCGACCGAGCCACATGTTCAGATTCAAGCAGTGTCGATCAAGACACATCGGTGTAGGCATGCGGTGTAATGCGGTCTCCGCATTGGAGCTCCCACTAGCCGATTGGAGTTGCGCCTCACCAAAGACGTTATTGACGAGTCTTTCTGCGGCGAGTGTTACTTCTGAGTGCATTTCGTAGATGCTATTTGGATTTTGTGCAAGCCATTGCTTTAAAGGCTTCAGCTTATATGGACAATGCGCAGTAGGCTCGTCAGACTCACGTGAGTGAGATCCTGACATACTTGCGCATACCTGCTCGATTCCGCTAATGAGGGCGGAGCTGAAGCGATGACCTTGACTGTCAGCAGGAACAGATCTATCGGCAGACATTAAGTTCGTCGAAGATGCCAATTGATACGCTCGGGAACTGACCTGATTTGTTGCGCATCGGCGCCCGGGATTGCATAGCATCCACCAATCCATGTCTAGCTTCCCTCGCGTCTGGCTGCAGTAGACCATCACCAGCTGTCAGCACATTCCATAATCTCTCCATGGCGTGTCCTTCCGTGCGGCCGACATTTGTGTCTAGACTCTTGATGCCGTCCTTGGTGGCAGTGAAATGCTCTTGCAGTGCATCAAGACATTTGCTTAGCCCAGGCAGAAGTTGAGACAGGGTAGATAGGTCTGTGACTTCGGCTTCGGCCAAATCTTTGAGTTCGATCGCAAAGTCCGCAGCGGCGATGTGATTTGCTAGGGTGGAAAAGATTGGACACTCCTATGGGACAACAGTCAGGTCGAACGGTAGTGTGTTGGACAAGACCGCACCTGTACCGGCAGTCGCGCATTCGAAAAGGCCTCGAACAGCTCGCCAAAAAGAGTCGCAACGAGTGCGCGGACGCCCTGCGTATGGGCAGACTTTGATCTGCCTTGACGAACTGGAGAGCATCGGAACAGCAGCCTTGAAAGTAACTCTAGTTTCATGCTGATCGAAACGAGTGGATTGTCTAATCTGGTGTGAGCGTGAACAGGTACGGCGTAGGGCGAGCATGTCGGATCCAAACTCTGCAGACCAGAAGGCTCAAACCAGATCATCTGCAGCGTGAACATAAAAGTGTACCTTATTGATAAAGACTCCTTCTGGGCATCCTCTTGTTATTGCTTCAGCTCTCAGTGATGCGACGATTTCATGCGCGAAAGGACTCGACAGTTGATCACAGGCGATCGGCTTGAATCCACCTCGATGCCGGCTGATCGTGCCATGAAGAGAAGGGTCGGTAGCTTGCAACATTGATTCATCCATAGCATCCGCGTCATAGGATGGACAGAAGCCTGGCGAGCCGATGTTCGATGTAGTTGAGCTGAAGTGAATGGGTACTGGATGACTGGGCATGAAAAGCTCGATAGAACGGTTTCGCATTGCTCTGGATAGTTCGCCGTGTCTTGGATTGACAGTCATGATGAGTCGGAAATTGGTATGCGGCGATAACTGCAAGAACTTGCCGTTGACTAGGCCTCTTTCGTTGAGCAGAAGAAGGCCATTCGGCTCAACGAGAGAGTTGAGACGATCAAGAACAGATGCTGGGCATAAATTTGCGTTGTCCAGCACTAGCCAGTGGCCTAGCTCCATAGCACGCAACAAGGGTCCATCGATCCACGCGAAACGGCCTGCGCTGTTGCCACCATGTATGATCTCGCGGCAGAGACCTTGCAGATCTTTTGAGCAGCTGAAAGCAGATGTTTCAGGTAAACTTGACAAGGTTTCGAGGCGGCGCAGGATATCTCGGACTTGCGAATCGCCAGCATCTGCATTGACTAGATGGCTCAAGCTGTGATGGATATCCTTGAGAAGCAAATCAACTTGGCTGACGAGAAGATGATGACTGAGAGAGCTTCGGGATGTGAAGAACAATGTGCGCGAAATCTTGTGAAGAGCAGCAGAGATCTTGTTCCACTCTAAAGCCGGTCCAGTCTGTTCAAAGCTTCCAAGCAGATCAAGGGAGTCGGTCTGCGAATTCAAGGGCAGCTCGTCGATAGGTGTTCCGATTAGGGCTGCTGTCTGACGAAGAAGCGTTGATTTACAAGAACCGCTGTCGCCCACCAAGAGTAGGAGTCTGCTGTTTTGTAGCGCACGAACAATGTGTTGCATGGGAGTCGATAATCTGACAGCGAGGGCTGAAGGAGCGTATGATTGATGATGAAGACCGGACAGGTCAGCTCTTGCTTGAATTACGCTACCAGCTTGCAGATACTTGCTTTGTAAGTTCACCTCGACCGTATCTTCTTGCGGCGGAATGCTGCCAAAAACTTCCTGATAAATTGATCGAGCTATCAGTCGGTCTTCTGCTGTCCGAAATCGTTGAAATATGGCTAAATCCGCATAGATGTCTGGTAATCGCTGTTGATGGTGCAAGTCCGATTGACGGTCGATGAGGTGAAGCCAACGCAAGACATCTCGAAGATTGAACTCCCACGGCGCTCCATGTTGTGCGAAAGCCGAGGATGTCGATGCATGTCGAGCCAGGCGTACAATGAACGAGACCATCAATTCGACTGTTTGGCCAGGCAGGTTAGGTGCGGCCGCTTTGCAGATTGCGACGAGATCTTTGTCGGTCAGAGGATGTAAAAAGACTCGCGTGAATCGATCCAAGAACGACTTGGGCAGACCTTTTCGATTGCCTCCTTGAGCAAGAGGGTTCTGAGCTGCGAAGATGCGGAAGCTTGGATGGCGATAGAACGAGCGATTGAGTTCAGGGACAAAGACTTCACCTCGGTGATCCAAACAGGAATTGAGGCCTTCCAGTACTTGTTGAGACGCTAAATTCATCTCATCGAGAAGGACCCAATCTCCGTTTTGCATGGCGGTCAAGAAAGGGGCGTTCTTCCATTCGAATTGACCTGATTCACCACCTTCGACTGGCATGTCTGAACCGAACAGATCCATGAGATCACTCTGGTCCGAAAGATTGATGCGGCACAGAGCGTTGCCAGTGGCCGCAGCCAGAGCATCTACGATACTCGTCTTGCCGACACCAGGACTACCCTCTAGAAGAACAGGCTTGGCTATCTGCATAGCTCGCACCAGCCGCAAAACGTTCGCTCTTGGAGTAGAAGATGCAAAGTCGAAAGAGGAAGGGCGGATGGCTGCATGTCGCTCGATCTTAAAATCACCTATTGCAAGGGAGTCTGCTGTGATTTGCAGGACCGGAGACAGTACGGAATCCATATCGAACTTGCCGGATGTTGACTCGTTCAATTTCCGCACGCAGCTATCCTGAAGTGCGCGCAACTCGTCTTCTGAAGCTGTTGAGTATGCCGAGAGGCTGCCAATGGAATCGATATGCGCCAAGAAGGCACCATGAATCAACACAGAAGTCGTCTTATCACCAGCTGTATTGATGAAAGTACACCAAGCCAACAAGTCACGCAGACTGAGCTCGCTCCTTGAGATGGTCGCGCTAAACCACTGAGAGAATTGCAACATATTTTGAGCCATGCCTGTTGGAGCCTCTTTCGACAGCTTGTAGTGAAGTATCGCTGTCACATCTGCATCGTCCTTGATCTTGTCGACCCAAATCTCGGTGAATCGATTCCGAAGAGCCGGGGAAAGTTCCTTCTTGCCAAAGTCGCCTCCAGGGTTCATGGTAGATACGAGCAAGAAATCTGGATGAGCGACCAATTGAGCTTCTTCAGCGTCAAGACCGCCTTTTTCAGCCAAAACAAGAGTTCGAGCAGGTTCCAAAACACTGTTGAGTCGTTCCAAAACAGAATCATCAGCCAAAGAGATTTCATCGAGCAGAAAGATGCCGCCATTCTTCATTGCTTGCACCAACGGTCCATCTTGCCATTCGAAGAGACTCATAGCTCGCTGACAGCTGCCAACGAGTGATTTGATCCTGCTCTCTTGCTCTTGATCTGCGCGAGGCCGCGCGATTCTCACTAGAGCAGCAGTCCACATGGAGAACGGCTCGGTGTCGCTGGGTACTGGCAGGCGCAGGTCTGCAAACAAGGTGCCGATATCTTTCTTTAGTTGCTCTTGGATTGAGGCTCGAGACCGAACTGGACGTAGACCACCGAGGATATCAGCTGCCTCCGTATTCATATGACAGTTCAAGGAGTAAAAGGGTAAATCGAGATCCATGGCAAGCTTTTGACAAACTGACGTCTTGCCGCTTCCGGCTTCTCCGATCAGAAGGACTGGCTCTGTATGTTTCAAGGCGCCACGGACAAGTGCATACAGTCGCTTAGTAGGCTCTGTCCAGACAAAGTCGGATGAGCTTGTCGAGGGTGTCTGATAAAGCACTGATGTATCGATCTTGGTCTTGAGTTGGCTTTCGATGACAGTCTTGACCATGCCTCGATCTTCTGTGTTGCGAGTGCGCTCGGCAAGCAGCATGAAGCCATCACACGCCAATTGTTCATACCCGACTGCGCCTCGGGCTCCCCAGCGGAACAAATCACGCAACGTGATGAAGGCCTCTTTCTCTTCAAAAACGCGTTCGATCTGGCGACGGCGCTGCAATTCTACGAACACATCCACAATCCGTGCGGCATAGGAAGGGGCGATCTGGCATCGTTGAGACAATATGATCTGTAGTTCGTGTTGCGGCACATTGTCGTAATGCATTTCTAGAAAGCGATTTCTGAAAGCTCGGGATAAAACTTTGCGACCTCCATACGAGCCTGGAGGATTTTGCGTTGCAAATAAGCGGAAGGATGGATGAGGGCGCACGATTTCCTGAGTCTCTGGAATGAGAAGTTCGCGATTGTCGTCCAGTAGACGATTGAGAGCTTCAAGGACGTCTGACGGGGCCAGATTCAACTCATCGAGCACCAACCAGTCACCGCGACGAAGAGCTTGAACGAGCAGGCCCTCTCTGAAGACCAGGCTACCGGTGTTGGGGTCGGCGACGTACGAACCGATGTACTCTTGAATATCGGTATGCTCGTGATTGTTGATGCGGACGAATCGATTGCCAGTCTGTCGTGCCAGATATTCTATCACACTAGTCTTGCCGCTTGAAGTTGGTCCTTGAATTAAGACCGGGTATAACGAAGCAAATACAGCTCGCGCCAGATTTTGTAGCTTGACCGTGACTGAATCTGTCAAGACATACGAAGAGGAGTCTTGCGGTGCGAGTGGTCCCTTGGCCAGCCAGAAAGATCCAACGAAAATTTGAGCATCTCTTGGAAGGTCTGCTGGCGGTATTGCTTTGCGAGCCAAAATCGAGCTCGCCTTGTTAGGAGCTCCCAAGAGTTGTTTTTGCAGCAGCGGAATGACACGCGCGGTACTAGCGGAATCCAGAGACATTGTGAAAGTCATCAAGAAGCCCTCGTACAGTGCGCGACGTAAAGTGAAGGATGACGCATTGGTCGCAGCGAATTGCAGAGCGCGCGTTAAGGTCCGCATAGAGTAGTGAGGCGGATGATTTGCGCCGTCAGCGAGCTGAGCTGAGTAGGCCAAAGACTTCAGCTTGAGAAAACAGTCTGCCACATCTGCCACAACAGCGCGATCGCCAATGCAGCAAGGACCAATGTACTGTAGTACGACACTCAACAACGCTTCTCGGTCGGAATCGATCGGTCGAACATGCAGCTCGGTGAACTTGCTGCGCAGAGCTGGGGGAAGATCTCGTTTTCCAGCATCGGTTGCAGGATTCATGCAAGCAAAGAGACGAAAATCGGGATGTCGAAGGACGGGCTGCAAGTCGCCTCTCTCAGTCAGAACAACAGAGGAGTGTGCAGATTGTAGCAGTATCGATAATGATTCCAAGGTTTCAGATGACGCCAAATTCAGCTCGTCCAGCAAGATCCAATCGCCATTTTGAAGCGCCTTCACCAAAGGACCTTCAACAAAGCTGAAAGCCACTTTGTTTGTTGCACTTCGTCCTTGGGCGAATTCCACATCGAAGTCTTGCGCGGTTGCAGCTGTATCTTGCCAATCCGAGGCGAGCGCGCTGACGTTGAGCTTTTGCCTTTTCGCCTGCCTCGCTGCGACATTGGCTGGTACTCGAGGCTCGATCATGAACTTGACTTCAAACATCTTGACCGCTTCCTTGACTAGAGCGACCAGGCGTTTCCAACGCTTCTTGGACAAAGCCAACCGGATCGCCGTCACGAATGATTCGTTGCGCGCCAGACCGAAAGAGCGCTCAAAGAGATCTATGAACCGGTCAACTAGAGTGGCCGCTCGCCCTAGATGACATTATCAGCTTCCTTTGCACAGCAGTGGGGGGCATCTAAAACCTACGCATCGCTTCTGCTGCAGTGTCTACAGGTTTGAATCCTCCTAAGATATCTGACGCTTCGCTTTGATTCGACAGGTTCAACGCTACCAAAGGTCTGCCGAGCATCTCTGCTAGACGCGCAACGGTTGTGGTTTTGCCTGTTCCTGTCTCGCCAACGAGTAGAAGAGGTTCCGCTTGCTTCACGCCTACAGCAAGCTGTTCAAGAAGGATAGCAGATGGTTTGGTGATAGCGTATGGACGACGCGATCTATGTGCGACACGCTTCTGAGTTGAGCAGATCATCCGACTGCGTCCAATGAGGACAGTGTCAGATACGCGAGTCGAATCGTGTGCGAGTGAAGGTTCAACAATGCTGGGCGCCCGGTTCTGCAGAATCCAGTTGCATCGCTCTTCGGAGAGTGCAAGGCCATGAGATAGAATGGCGATGGCACGAGTCTCACTAGAGTCCGGTTGAAGATGCTTGGAAAGGTCGGAAGAGCCAAGGAAGACATCGCAAGCCTCAATGAAGAGCTCTTCTACAAAAGACGGGTTGCTGTCAAGGTTATCGATTGTGGTTTCTGGCATGAGACCTTGGCATCTTTGGCACCATCTAGCAAGCTATAGATTAGCTGATCGCGATGTTCATAGTGTGAGAGGAAGCGCACTTGAGTAAATCTCGCAGAGATCGTTCCCGCCCAGCTCCGCTCCCAACATTGATCTTCAACTTATCCTCTTGCATGTCTTGCCAAACTTCCAACATCCGCCCTTGAACAGATGGTACTATCTCTGGATAGCGATCCTCTACAATAGCCTTGACTTCGACAGCTTCAGGTCCAGGCATCATCACGTGCTGCCAGAATTGACTGCCGATGAAATCTGAGGCCGCTTGACCCGCTGGCTTGCTTTGAGTTGCAAAGAGCATGAAACCTTCTGCGGCCTCGACCAGTTGATGCCCTGCTTCGACAGAAACACTTCCTTTGCCAGTAATTCCGCCATATGCGCCGCCAACCAGGTTCTTGCTTCGTTCGCGCATGCGTTCCGCCAAACTGCTGACCAGTACGAGAACATCTTCGGCGGCTTTATCAATGTCTTTAAGGACAAGCCATTTGCCTTGCCTCAAACACCTTGTCAGGGTGCCCTCCAAGAAGACAAATTGCCCTGGCTCGGTAGGCGAGGAAGAAAGGGAGCCGAGTAGGGATTTTGCGTCTATTGACCGATCGGCCAGATTAATGGTAACCAGATTTTGTGACGCCAAACTGGATTTGCAGTGCATTTGAGCGCTGAGGTATTCGAGTGTAGCGCTCTTGCCGGAAGAGGGTGGTGCAGTGAGAATAACCGGACGACGATGAGTAACGTGACTTGCTAAAGTGCGAAGAGTGTTTTTTGCTGTATTGGTGAGAACGAATGATGATGCCTGGTATATAGATGCGGAAATAGATGCGGAGTATGATATGTTGGGTAGATATGATTCTTGCATGAGTAGCAAGCCGGATATATGAATGACCCAAGGGCAGAAATCAGAAGTGCGTAGCTTGGGGGAAATGTCGTCGACTTCCATCGAATCGGAAGAAATGGCTGATGATTTGAAGAGCATAGCACGTGTATTGAGCTGATGGAGGTGATATCGGTTCTGTTGCCTTTCGACCTGAGGAAGCAGCCAGCTATCCACTTTGCGCTGCCGGACCCCAATAAAACAACTGTTTGCGCGCACTTGTGCTCTTCCCGTAGGCACGGCCTCGTAAGGTAGGATTTCTTCGCTCATCGCTTCATCTATCGGGAAAGGAGCGACTTGCTTGACGGCATAGCTGGTCTCAGTGTCGGCGTACACCCATTCTAACCGCAGATCCTCTCCTTTTGAAGCCAAAGTCCCCAGCCATAAGCATGTGATTCGCCATGCCAGTAGTCTGATGCTGATCAATGGGTGTCGTTGCAAGCACGCAATCAGAAAGGGCGAGGGTGTCGACCAAGCTACGAGAGTCGCATGAGCCGGCAGGTATGGAATTTGACTGAACATGCGAAAGAGAGTCAGAAGAAGCTGAGGGAGGAATGGATTGCTGAAGATGCCATCGGTCTTGTTGTCTGGCGGGCTATGAGTAGGTGGCTCGTAAAGTGGTTCGGCCGGTAGCTCGAGACCTGGTCGATGTAGAGCGAGATCGTTAAGGATGACTTCGAACAGATCTTCGGCCCAAATTGGATGACGAAGAAAAGTCATGAATAGCCTGAAATTGTTGTCAGGTTGATCCAACATAGTTCATGCTATGAGCACGTACGGAAAGACTGAACGATCCCAGTCGATTACCCTCGCAAAAGCAGACAAGATATCGAGCAACTCTTGATCATCGTGCGGCCCATTGCCAAAATCTGTTCCATTAAAATTGACAAAGGAAAGCCATCTAGCGACCAGATCGATCCAAATTGGTCGAAAGCGAGCATAGATGAAAACGGTCATTGCAGGCTGAAGAGCCAGACGGGACAGTAGGTCTAGCAGAGCATTGACGTTTGGCTTTCTTGATGAAGGTCCTGGCATTTGGTAATCGGCAGGCCAGCGATTGGACGGAACAAAGGACAGCAAGATTGCCAATTGAGACATTGTGAGCAGAGAGGCATCTTCAGTCTCCCTAGACAGCCTTGAGAAATCTTCTTGGTCGAATGCGATAGTATTTGCATCTAGCAGACCTAGATCTGACAGAAGAGCTTCCACGCTTGCAGCAAGGTCCAGATCAAGAGCCTGAGTCTGCTCGTTCACAGCATGAAGGTCTCGCTGAGGTGCTGGCGCTTTTCGTTTCGAAGCGATTGCTGCTTGAATTCCTTCATCTGCCAGAATTTGCTCGCGGAAGGTCTCAATTATGGGGATCTGATAAGAGGTATGCTCCAAGCTATCGAGCTCCATCGCTGACGGGTATCGGTTGATGTAAACCTCTTGCATAACCTGTCGAAAAAAAAATGCGAAAGTGTTTCGCGCCACGAGAACCAGAGTACAAGCAAATAATCTCATAGCATTACAAGCATCTCGCTACAAGCCAGCGGTGCATTCGCTCTTCCTTCAGTACTCAAGCAATCCCCAAATGTATAACGTCCTTTCTATACAGGTGCTGGAAAGCGGTTGGTGAGCTATCAGCCAAATCCGCCTTGATGCCCACACGCTTGTCCTCTTCTTCTAATCGTCTAAAGTAGCCCTTCGATTCACGAATCCCTCATCCAATCTGGCAGATCCAAAATTGAGCTGTCGGTCAGCCAGGATAGATCTTGGGCCGTTGGAGCCTTTCCAGAATGTTCAAACGGCAGCATAGGGTATAGGCTGTTATTGTTGTTGGTCGGGAACGACTGTGACATCTTCCCGGTGTTCAGTGCCGGTGAATGCATGTTGTCCAGACCGAAAGCATTGTATGCAGGGCTTGGCTGACTGGCAGGCGAGATGGAGCTTGGAGCGACGCCAACGAGGTGGTGGGCGAACTGCGAGATGACAGAAGCCGACAAGAACTTGGGCGCATCTCTGTTTGAATGAGCCATGAATTGGGTTGCGTGAGCTGGAGCTGGCCAAGATGATGTTTGCGAGGAGAAGGGAGGCGCCGAAATGGGATACGCGGGTGCCGATGAGCTGTGCGTGTGGGTAGGCATAGGAATTGGTCGCAACGAATCTGGCTGGGTGTTGTAGCCAGCTAAAAGACCCAAACTGTTGTAAGGCGGCGACATCGGGTTGCTGTTGGTCTGAGGAGAAGCGACAGACATGCTGCTGCTGGTCATGGGCGAGCCGATCTGTTGCAAATCCGCAGCTTGGAACAGTTGCTGAAGCATCAAATCTGTACTGCAATACGCATCGGTGCCTGGCATCTTTCCTTCGTAACTGGGTGACATTGCTTGAGGTTCTTCACAGAAGGGGCCGAAAGTACGATTGAGCTGTGGAAGAGAGCCGAGCATTGGAGATCGATCCATGAAAGTAGTGTCGTAGGATGAGGACATGCTGGAAAGACCGGAAGAGTGGATCAGGGAAGGCGTACGCCCAAACTCGTTCGAGCCGATAGAGAGACCATCATCAGACCAGGGCGAAGCTGCAGAAGCGGTCGGGCTGGCAAAGTCGAGTTGGTGAGTTTGATGTATCGCAGAAGAAGGTTGCTGGACTAGACCACGAGGCTGGAACATGCCGTGGTGCCTTGAGAGGTGTTTCTCAAACATCGTCGCGCCGTCCAAGCTTTGTGCTCCATATAGCTCATTCAGACTTGGCAGAGGCGAAAAGTCGCTGTTTGGGCTGGCCGCATCGCTATCTGGGTAAGAGATGCCGAGCAGATCCATAGTACTGAATTTGGAAGACGCTGCTATAGGCGGCATCGACATTGGCATGTATGCTTGAGCAGCCGCATGTTCCGGTATGGACGGGGACAAAACATGGAACCCGTGAACCAATGTGGGCCCAGAAAGGTGTGCAGAGCCATTGCTGTCCTGCTCGCGTTGAGTTGCGTTGGGGTAGGGTGAGGTAGAAGTGCGGCGAGTGCTGGCGGTCGAAGATTCGGATACAGACTTTGTACGACGGCGAGCTCGACCATGCGTTGGCTCCTCCCCATCCTTGTTGCGCGTATGCAAGCGAGCATGACGGTTCAAAGTGTCCCTAAACAAATAGAATATCAGCACTGTTCGCACAGGCACCTGACCTCGACGTCAATATCAACTCACTGTCTAGCGAAAGCCTTTCCACAACCAGGTGCTACACAGCTATACGGCCGATCTTGCGTGTCTGGTGGAGGACAGATCAACGTCAGCCAAAATGAACCTTATATGCATGACGCCTCTTGGCGATATCGAAGGCAAACACAACTCACGGATTCGCATATGCCGTTGCAGGTGCTCCAATTTCTTAAAGCTCTGTGACACAACAAAGGAATTGTCAGAACACTTTGGTGCCCCGGTGCTTTGATATGTTTGCAAATCTCACCATTGAGCAATACTCGCACGCCGTTGGAGGCTTGTTGGATGCCTTGACCTTGGACGTAGACGCCGTGCTGTTCGTCATGCTGGAGTTGAGAGGGAGAGTGGACGAGAGGAAGAAAGAAAGGCGAGAAGTCGTTGGGTGAGAAAGTGGGGTAGTCTTTTCTTTCGAAAGCTTGGGCCTTCTCTTTGCTAATCCTCTTGAATGAAAGAATAGACTACACGCTGCACAGCAATTTGCTAGGAGAGTTAAGCAGTGTTGCGTCCACGCTCTCTGAGGTCGAGCTTCAGGGAAAGATGTCTCTCGTCCTCTACAAATGTCTCGGCCCTCCAGGTTTTTTCAAGTATGTGCCTTAATTGCTTGTCGGGCTCAACGGCGTCCTTAGACTCAAGGGTCGATGCTATTATACTGTTTGGCAACTGCTATTATAGGTAACCTGCTTTGCGCCTCCAAGTGATGCCACGCGAATTGAAGCAAACGTGGCTCTTCGATGGCTCACAAAGCGTGATTAATGACGGGCAATATAGACAATACGCCTTTGCACTGCTATAGCAACTTAGCAACATGCGAGGTAGAATTGTCGAGAAACCGAATTCTGGCGATAACTCTATCTCCAGCGACCAGATCTTGATCGGGGTTTAGACGGGACGTTACGCCTTCCAGCTCAGCTGACTTGGAAGTGTTACCGAAAGAATAGACCCAGAACGCATGGATTCGGGATAAGCACATAGCGCAGGTAAAATTAGAGGCAAGGACAGCATGACAATCAAAGGCAGATTACGGCAAATCGAAAGGGCAAAAAAGAGGCAGACCATACTCCAGACATGCGGCATGAACTGATGCTTGGAGACGGGAAGGAAGAGACAACGCTCGCAAAGAAGTACATGTGCATATCGAACCAAGATCTAGATGTCGTCGATGTCGACTTCTGCCGCGTCCGAATCGCCCTCCGAGAAGTCGACCAGCGCTTCGCTGTTGCACAAACACGGCATGAGCATATTATAGAATAGTCAAAGATGTGAACGCACTCGTCTTCTGGACCGAAAGTATCTGTTTCGTTGATTTTTGCGGTTTCTGTAGCGCGTTGAGATTAGCTCAAGTCCCTATCCACATAAGAAGCGACGCACCAGGCAGCTCTCCATAGGCCTTCAAGTTTCTCGCTTCATCGGTAGTGTACTTTTGAATGACATCGGCCTTGTCGTCTTGGAAATCACGAAGCGACAAGAGTATAATGTCTCCCTGGTTGATCCAGACCTTTTGTGACGTTCGTCAGACCTGACATAGCCACAAAGAGCCTTTAATGGAAATCACCTTCTTGCGCATCTTTCCTCGAATGTGACACAGTCGCTTTTCGCCATCAAAGCAAGTCGCTTCCAGTCTACCGTTGCCCAACATTTTAATCACTTGTGCGTACTCTGCAAACAGTCCATCAGCTGTCGTGTACGAGAGTGGCCAGAACTTGGATGAGGCTCACCCTGACCATCCTCTTTGAACACTAGTTCTCTCTTGTCAGACTCGTTTTCGTTCTTTCCCCTTCGACGATTCTTTCCTCCCTATTCAAACATGTTGCGAGTTCAGGACATGGACATTCTGAAAAAGTCCAAAAACACTGACTTTGCCTTTATTCTGTCAGAGCGCAGGTGCATCAGGCTTGGATCTGTACGGCCAGACGTGTGACTGACCTTGGGCATCTTGGGCGAGTGTTAGACGGTGGTAGAGGACAACGGATACTCTTAGCGATAGTCGGTCATGTTGGCTCGCAGCTTTGTATTGAGCTGGTTACTAGTGCTGCCGCTCGCCTTAGCCGACGCAACGTCAGGGAGCGCCAGACTGCAGAAGCTACAGAAGTTATCTGCATCCTCGCCGGACCGTGTGATTCGCTTCAACAGCGCGCTATACGAAGAGTTTACAGCTGCGCCTGCTGGTGAAAGGGATTATGCACTATCTGTGGTGCTTACGGCACTGAAACCAGAGTTCAATTGCGCTCAATGTCGGTGCGTCGAGCATCTCGTTCAAACGAGGTCATCAGGCTTATGTATTGCTTCCAGGACATTCGATGGAGAGTATGGCAAAGTAGCAAAGCAATGGCATCGCAAGGCTAAAACGGAGACTCCTACCTTCTTTGCCTCGCTCGACTTTCCTGTCGGTCAAGAAGTGTTTCGCAAGGTGAACTCTCCACAGCTCAAACGCAGCTCTGCAAGGGTTGAGATCTCTTCTTATAGCTTGGATTGACTACGGCTCCCGTCCTGAAGCTGTTCCAGCCTGTCAATGCAACGGAGAGAGGCAAGGTTCAGGAAGATGCCTACGAGTTTAGACAAGGGTGAGCACAGCTCCGCTCTTCTTCTAACAGTCTCTGACTTGACAACAGCCTCACTGCTCCGCCATTCGCGTCCTGGCTTGTCAACACCATCCGAACGCCAGTCTCCTTCACATACAGACAGCCAGTCGATTGGGCCAAAGTCATGACCTACGTCTTCACCATCTCCGCCATCCTCATTACCTTCTATCGACACTGGGCTACGCTATCACCTTTAGTCACAGGCTCGCATATCTGGTCATTACTTGCCCTAGGCTTCATCCTCACCATGACTTCCGGTTACATGTGGAATCAGATTCGGCATCCGCCTTATATGGTGGGAGGCCAGAACGGAAAGCCAGTTAGCTTTGTTGCCAGCGGGTATAGCAATCAGTACGGAGTAGAAACGCACATCATCTCGGGTGTCTGTGAGTTATCCCTGTCTTGCGTGGTTGATTTGTTGCTAATTATCGCACACAGACGGCGTCCTCACATTGGCGATGACGGTCATCCTCCTCGTCCTACCGAAAATCAAGTCACCTCAATCGCAACGAATAGGCGTCTATCTTTGGGTCGGCGTACTCATCCTTATGCATGCTGTCTTGACGGGCTTGTTCAAGATCAAATCGCCTGGCTATCCTTTCGCGCTTTTCATGTGATGTCAGTAGTCGGCTGACTGTCTCAGGGTTGAGCTGACAAATGAAGTGCAGGATTTTGTAGACCAAAAGATATCACAATGGATTTCGTCGAATCGCTGACGTCTCGCTGTGCAACTTCTCCGCATTCATTGTGTCTATACCAGTTTTGTATTTCGCTCGAAACATGTAAGCCATTGCCGCTCTATCTCTGCTATGCAAACAAAAGCCACATTCCCGCTAAAGCCAGAGCGCCGATGCTAGTAAGACCCGTCTTGCTTGCCGCGCTGGTGTCCGTTGTTACGACCGTTGGCGTGGGTTCTGGCTGTGCAGTATCTGTCGAAGCTGTCGTTACAGCAATTGTGCTGCTACTTGCTGCCAACTGATTGTTAGGTGTTTTCTTAGTGCAGCGCTTGTGTCTCTTGTGCCCCGCTATTAGCCATCGCGTCAGTTGTGCGAGAGGAACGTGTCGATCCGAGTGTACCTTCTAAAGCTCTTTTTGCCTTTTTGGGCGAACAGACTCTTTTCCGAAGTCTCTGTTTTTGTAGTGCACCTGCTATGGATAGAGCTCGCTTAGCTAGTGTGTGCCAGCTGGCGCTATTGAGCTTACCAGGTACAGAGCCGGTTGCTGCGAATCCGTCGATTGGTCGCAACGCGAGATCATCTCTTGCCAGAAGAGGCAGGGTTGGTATAGCCGGGTCAAAGGCAGTAGGTAGTCCTTGTAAGTTGCTAGGGCTAGAGGTTCTCAGCATGCAGCTGCAAGCGAGCGTACTGAAATCTCACCTGGAAGCTAGTGTAAGTTGAGCTATGCTAAGAGCAGACAGCAGAGTTCTTATCAACATCATTGTGAGAGATCCAGCTCTTCGTGCATGTCCAACAGTAGGTTGTCAACGAAACGGAAAGCGTTGTCTGAATTACGTGTTTGGTACAGAAGCTTTCTTCTGGTCGACATGACGACCTCTATCCGTGTGCAGAAGAGATGCTCCATCATCAGAGAAGCAGACGGTTCTGTATGAATTAGCATCATAGTGCACTCGTTCAGTCCGCAGGAACGAGGCAATAGGCGGAGGCAAAGGCGATCGGGATCGCTGCAGCATGCTTGGATCGACGCGACACATAACTTGTGCGGCCAGACAGTACAGCACTACATTGACCACCGCAGTGATTCACTACGGAATGCTTGCAATGTGGTGACACGCTGAGAGAAAGGGCCTACGAGCAGAAAGCCTTTCACTGATCCCGGCGGAACAATGAAAGTAAACTGTGACAGAGGACGAGAGCAAAGATACGAGCTACTTTATGTGAGGCAGAGAGACACGCACGCGTGGAAAAGGCACTTTGCTACGGCAGCGCATAAAGCTCCGAAGATCTGCAGAAGACTCGAGCAAAGAAGAGCGCGAGACTCTCGAAAGCACGACAACAGCAAGACTGGCAGCTTAGAGCTTAGCGTAATTAAAGGCTACCCGGCGTTTTGAGTTTAATTCGTTGCTTGGGCGCAAGCGACCGATCGCTCAAAATCCCAAAGACCTTCTGCTGGCCGTCCACATACCCAGTAGCACGCCACATAGTCCGGTAGCACTTGCCAGACCACGCAACTCGCCAAAATAAAGTTTGCTATGCAGCGTGGACTCGCCTGAAAGCACAAATCGTCAACTCGAAGGGTCCCTTATGGCTGAAAGTAAAGGAGCCTATTCCAAGCAGTCAGCCTACTTTGATCACCAGCCTGAAAGTGCCAGGCCGCGAATGCACACTTTGCCTTCAATACAACATATCGCGTCACCCGGAATTGCAGGCTATCCCGCTCCTTATTCTCCCTTGCTAGCTATGGATCATTTGCCCATGGCTGGTCCTTCGTCTTCTGAAGGCACTACACCGCCAGCAGAATACCGTCAAGATCTCGCCGTTCCTTCACCCATGCTAGCCAAAGAAAAGGCCGGAGGAGCCAGTGACTTTGTGAAGAAGTTGTACAGGTATACCTGACACTGTCAAAGAAGGGTGGACAACCTATTAATCACAATTCCGTAGAATGCTCGAAGATGCAGCGCACGCACAAACGGTTGGCTGGAATGACAAAGGCGATAGCTTCGTCGTAAAGGTAGCTAGAGGCCCCTGCAGACATTATGATGTCGTCTGAAATGTCGCTAGGACATGAACGACTTTACCAAAAGCATTCTTCCAAAGCATTTCAAGCATTCCAACTTTGCTTCGTTTGTACGCCAATTGAACAAGTATGACTTTCACAAGGTGAAGAAGCCCGAGTCCAGTGGAGAGACGGGAGTCTATGGAGATCATGTCAGCCGCTCATGCCTGCTTCCGTTCTGACATCTAAAGTTGGCTTAGATCTGGGAATTTCGCCACCCCCACTTTCGCGCCGATATGAAGTCTGATCTCGAGAACATCAAGCGCAAGATTCCAGTACCAAAGAAAGCAGCACCAGCTGCCGCATCTACGAGCAAAGCCTCTGGATCCGGCTCGAAAACAGCTCACGTTGCTACTCCTTCTACTTTGGCAACGCACTCGCATTCCGCACCTCGGGAAGATATGCGCATCAGCCTTTCGGATCCCGTATACATCAATCTTCAAAGACAATTCGATGCTCTTGCTCAAGATCAGCATAATCTTGTCGCGCATGTAAATAACCTCTCGCGCGACTACCAAACCGTCACTTCCAAGATGAACAACTTTCAGCGCAATTTCAGCACTCAGGACCAAATGATTCAACAGCTCATTCAATACCTCTACAACATAGAACGCAATGCCAGAACCAACGACAATCCTTCGCCGGGCGAGAACAACAATTATGTTCCCTCACCAGAAGTCCAGCGACTGGTATCAGCGTACCAGGAAGCCTCTCGAGTCACTTTCGAACAGCTCGATGACACTACAAGACGATCATCGCTGCTTACTGGTCGACTAGTCAGCAACGCACTGCGACCTGGTAGTCCTGGCAGCGGCGGACATTCTGCAAGCCCACGCTCAGCAAACCTTGGGCAATCTCCCCATTCTTCTGGGCCCTTCTCGAGCGAATCGTCGTATCTCCAAGCCGGGCCGTTTGATCAAATGTCTCGCCATGGCGGTAGCGCACCTCAGAATCACCACCAGTCAATGGAACTCAAGCCACAGGGCAATCAGCAAGACCAGCCAGGACAGAATGCCTACCCTTCTATGCATCAACAGCAGATGCCTTTCAACAACAACATGCATCAGCCTGCGCAGACAGCACCGCAACAACACCAAGCAGGGCAAATGGCTAAGACGCCCTCCTCTGGCTGGGCTGTCGCGCCGAAAGTGTTGCTTGTGGAGGACGATCCTGTGTGCCGCAAGCTGTCGAGCAAGTTCTTGCAAGTGTTTGGTTGTCAGATCGATGTAGCGGAGGATGGCGTGTCGGCAGTGAACAAGGTCAACATGGAGAAGTACGATCTGGTATTCATGGACATTATGATGCCTCATTTGGATGGTAGGTCATGCCTACTTGGCGCCTGTGCGAGATGCTTACTGCTCCGTGTAAAGGTGTCTCGGCGACTTCTTTGATTCGTCAATTCGATCCAACGACGCCTATCATCTCTATGACGAGTAATTCAGACCCTCAAGAGATCCTCACTTATTTCTCTCACGGTATGAACGACATTCTGCCAAAGCCCTTCACGAAAGAAGGTTTATTGGGCATGTTGGATGTGAGTGTCTCTGCGACTCACAATACAGTCACTGATAGAAGGCGCAGAAACATCTAATCCATCTCAAGCAAATGCAGTCGCTCACTGAAATTCCAAAAGCGCTTGGAATCTCGGATGATGCCATCAAGTCCGCCTTGGTGACGACGTTTAGCGATCCATCTGCCAACAATCCATTTGCCGATATGGTCAACGATGCTGATGTGTGTGACTCGGCTGTCGCAGCTTTCTTCGTGCTAACGAGCCTTCACAGTACGACTACGTTCACATGCTTGCTGCTTTGGTCAATGGAAACATGGAGCAACCAATACCAGGACGACCACAGGTTGATTCTGGCCAGCTGAATGTCAACAATAAAAGAGATATGCCAGATGGACAAGGTTTCTCGGGAGGCAAGCGACAGCGTTATGATGAAATGTGAGGGAACATGCAAGCGAGGTATTTGTCAATATTGAAGTAGAGCTATTGTCTCAACCTGTTATCGAATGATGTATTATTTATATGGCCTTCCCCTCCCTTTTCGCCCTCTTTTGGCCCTCGAGCGCTGTCATGCATAAATTTTCTCTTGTCACGTACAGCGACATGACGAACTCTCCAGAGACTGCGAGTGAGCTCATAGATCCTCTCATAGCTGCTACGCCTTGCTGATTGCCTCTCAGCCGCCCTGCAGCTGGTCTATCAGTTTCTTCAAATTGCCTATCCAAAATCTGCAAAGGCTTTGGTCAAGGAAGCAAAGTTCGACCCTGCTGCTTACAAGACTCTAGACTATTCCATTCAATCTCTGATCAGTGCTCAAGCAGCGTGAGCATATCTGTCGATGACATCCATGTCGGGTCGTTGACTAGAGGCTGTAGAAATGTCAAGGTTGAATCGTCTAGCTCGGAAGAGTCCAGCTCGGAAGAAGAGGCAGCTGTCATCAAGAAGCCTGTGGCTAGTACCTCCAAAACAAATAACAAGAAGATCTCGCCTGTGAAAGCTACCAGTTCCAGCTCGTCCAGCAGCTCATCTGAGGACGAAAAACCAGCTGTAGCAGCCCCAAAGACGAATGGCAAAGCCAAAGCAGTAGTCAAGGCGAAGGCTGCGTCTTCGAGCGAGGAATCTTCGAGTTCCGAAGATGAGGAGCCAACAAAACCTGTCCCAGCTTCAGCGAAAGCCTCTAGCAAACCTGTTGCTAGCTCTTCGTCCTCCTCCTCGAGTTCATCTGAGGATGATCAGCCAGCCAAGGCCGTCTCTGCGCCCGCTAAAGCAGTATCAAAGCCTGCTTCCAGTTCCTCGTCCTCGTCAAGTTCGTCCGATGATGAAGCACCAGCAAAGGTCTCGCCGGCAAAAGCTGCATCAATAAAAGCAGCCCCCTCTAAGCCTGCTCAAAAAGGGACTGCTAGCTCTTCATCCTCTTCTTCGTCATCATCCGAAGATGAAGCCCCCGCTAAAAAGGAGAAAGTATCACTTGTGCATGGCGGTATCAAGCGGAAAGCGGCGCCAAGCTCGTCCTCATCAGGCTCGGACAGCTCAGATGAAGAAGAAGTTCCAGCTAAAGCTGCTCCAGCTGCCAAAAAAGCCAAAACTGACAAACCTAAAGCCGAGATCGAAACAAAGACCGAAACTATCTCTGGACCTGCTACTATCGCTATCGACGCACCTGCTACCATCGAGATCAAGGAAGAAAAGGTCACAATCATACAGGAACCATTTGCGATTCAGCCCAAGAACAAGAAGGGCAAGGAAAGGACTCAGAATCAGCCGTTCAGAAGAGTCAAGGAAGAAGATGTGCAGTTTCATGACGAGCGTTTGAGGCATAATGGGTTTGAGGCTAGGGTGAGTCAGCTTCTTTCACAGAAAATTTGTTTGCTGAGGCTCTTCCAGGGCGGGGGAATGAATGATTATGGAGCTCGAGCACATAATGATTTGATTGTTACCCGAGGTGATGGCTTCCGCAAGGTCGGTCTGACTCGACTTGCTGGTACATGGCTGACGCATTTTGTCACCATAGGAGAAGAACAAGAAGAAACGCGGGAGCTACAGAGGAGGCGAGATCAGTATGTGCCTCTGCTCTGGCTGCTGATGCGATCTAATGCCTTTTCGACAGCGATGCAGAGCCATTCGATCAAGTTTTGAGAACGCGAGGGAACTATATTGTAATATCAATAATAGGGCATTTATCAGCATTGCAGCTCAATCTGACAGCATCATGTGACGCCCCCCTCGAGCTTCGCCTTCGAGTGAAGGTCTCACTGCCTTGAGCGACCAACGATCCATGCAAGCCAGCTGCCAACGGTTTCGCCTGATAAGCAGCAGTGCATTTCGTGTGCCACAGTACCCCATATCCTCAGCAAGCAGTCATTGGGTTCGCCGAAGCCTCATGTCGAATTCACCGCAGCCAGAAGGTCCAATGGAGGAAAGCATTCGCACAAAGGTACATCTTTACAAAAATTGCAGTCTCTTTTCAGCTTGCGGATTCTCCCGTATTGCTCCTGAATCGTGCCCGAAAGGGACCTTCTGGCTGGCATGAAGCGCTGAGTCTGATACTGCAGCCCAGCGTTGTGCTTGATGCGTGACATGTGTGTCTATCGCTATCCGCAATCCGCAGCTTTGCGCTCTCCGCATGCGTCTGTCACGGCTTTGTCTATTGCGGCTTCCTTCTTCCAACATCACTTGCTTCTCTGATGTCCTATGCGCTCTCCTCTTGGCCGTCAATGCCGATTGGATAGTACTGCCCCTTTATGCGAGCAAGTAGCTAAGCTATTGTTCCTTGGCAGCTGACCGAATTATTACAACCGCTCAATCTACAAATTTCCAATGACTCTGCTGCTCATTCACATCATGCACCAATGAAAGTCCCAGGCGCCTTTACCGGAGAGACGCACTTTACATGTAATATTGTCAGCAAGGAGTTTGAAGGCAAGGTAAGCTTGCACTTCGATGGGTTGAACGGATCGTTTACTTGACATGTGCGACAGAGGCAGATGCAGCGGCATCGAATGATCTATGCAGCACTAAAGGAAGAGCTTGATCAAGGTCTACATGCGCTGGTTCTGAAGACGTATACACCGAAAGAAGCGGGAATGGAAGTACCAGCACAACCCCAAGCTCAATAAACCCAGCATGGCTGCATTGTGCTATTACATATTGGGACGTGTCAGCTTTGGTGAGTCTTCCGGTCCGCTTGCATCAGTGTCTCGTGTAGCCTGAGCACTATTGGCAATGTCAGGTCGGAACTTCGAAAAACAGCTCGCTCAGCTGGTACTGTAGGCATTTGTATGTCTGCTGTTACTGCAAGTGTTCGGCGAGCTACCTTCTCGGTTTTCCTTCTTCGAGAAGGTCGACATGCTTCTTCCATGACCTCCTATCGCGAGGCTTTGCCGGATTATACCTTTCGCATAAGATACCACCATCATTAGATTACCAGCAATGCCTGCAGGCCCTAGACGCGTTCCAGAAAGAGCCGAGACTGGCACTGCTCATCATCAGCACCTCCAGATTGCGGTATTGCCCTCGTCGACGCTGTTTGTCGCAGGCCAGGCTGTTCACGGGATTGTAGAATTAGCTTGCAGCTCGTCAAAGCTAAGGCTAGCCGATCTCAGCTTGGAACTCGTAGGACACGAAGGTCTGCCCTGTCTCCAAATCTTATGTTTGTTGACAACTTGGTTGACGCTGTCTCTCGCGTTTGCAGAACTTACTTCGCTGGATCACACGGCCACGCAGACATTCCACAAGGCTCACGTCTACTTTCAATCGCGACATACACCTCCAAGCAATGCAGTGGATGCAGATCAGCCTTGTCTTGCAAGATATTGGGTCGCCAGGCAAGGCAAGACTAGGTTCCAGTTCAGCTTCAAGCTTCCAGGTACGTATATAGAACCCTCGTTGCGACGGCTGCTTAGCAGACGTTGGGTAGACACTCTACCGTCGTCATGTTCTTTCGCTGGCAACGCTCAGCTGAGGTACACTCTCAAGGCATGTGCGCAAGTGCAATACAACAGTGAACGCAGCAATGTCATGCGAAAGGTCGACGTAAACGTGCTCGAAAAGTTGGCGGACTGGCAAGATGATCGGTACTGGCAAGTAGCTAGAGCGGAAGCAAGCGATCGGCAAAGCAGCGGCAGTGTTTCTGTAGAAGCATCCCTATATCCTTCAATCTTTTGGAAGCATGACCCTCTAGATCAGATGGCTTCTAGCGCTCGAGGTGTGTTGCCTATACAAGTGACAGTCCGCAACTCGACAAAGAAACATGTAAGTAACCTTTCAGGCTATGTATACATATGCTCATGAATATATGTAGCTGAGCGACTTGAAAATCCAAGTTGTCCGCCGCTTACAAATTCCCTCTGCATCAGTTGAATTACCCCCTGGTGCTCTGCCTGCTCCTCAAGTCACCGAGCTCGCAGTCGATGACGAGTTCCGGGGCAAGGAGTACGACTTTCCAACTGGATGCTGCAAGCAGACAGCTGTCGAATATCAGATTCCCTCCAATCTCTTCTGCACTCGAGGAACAAAGCTCTTCGACGTCAACACAATACTGCGAGTAATTCTCAAGATCGGCAGTCCAACTGGATTGGGTAGCAAGGAACTGGCCGTCGAACTACCGGTCTGGCTGTTTCATCCCGCCTCTATGCCTAGAGAGGCTATCGACTATAGCCTTCAACTCTTAGCTCCTCAGAACACAGCTCCTCTAAGAAGTCCATCCACTCGACCGCATTCAGCACACCCACGCGCACTCTCTCCAATGCAGGCTCCACCTCAGTCAGCCTATGCACCTTTGTTGCCTCAGCATTTTTCACCTAATGGTGTTGACCCTGTCTTCGTAAACTATTCCCCTTCACCATGGACCCAGCATGCAGTAACACCAAACATCCTAACATACCAACAGCCCTCATACCAACCTGCCTTTTCGACAGTCTCGCCTCAGCAAGGCTTTTCTCTGCCATATTCCGCTTCATCTCCAGCAATGTACAACCAATCTCCGGTTCATCACCCACCGGATTGGCGCTTCCAAAAACCTTTACACCCGTGGACACAGCCGCAGTATATCGACTTGGATGCCGCACGTCCTATCGCTTCGCCACCGAATTTCGTCAATCAGGACTACGCAATCTCACGTCCGCAAGAGAATCCCTACTTTCCGTCTATACCTATGTCTGCGGATCCAGGTCTGTCCAGATCTTGGAGTGCGGCACCGACTCCGCCAGCAGCATATCATAAACCAGTTCCGCAGGCGCATCATCGACCATCTACAATACCCTTCTTAGAAACATCTACCCAGGCAGATTTCAGCATACCAGACCGACCGACTTCTGCTCGTGGCGATCGCTGTGTTTCTGCACCAGAACACGAACGTAGTCCAAGCCGCGCTGCAACAGCTTTGCCAGAATTCGAAGGTCTCACAGATTTGGAGCGCCAGCAAATACAAGCCAATGTCGAGCCGCTGCGATATTCTGGAGTCGTTCGGGCCAATATGACGCGTGAGCAATTGAGGGATTCCATGAAAGTGAGAAGGATGTCAGCACCTCAACTCGGCGAAACAGCAAGCAGAACAACCCCTCCGCCTCCTTCGCCGTCTTCTAGATTCCTTCCACCCGAAGGTGAACCGCGACAGACAGACTCGCCCAGCTTGTTGGACACCATTGGTGAAGACGGGGAGAGTCAAGCTGGAACGCTGCGAAATCCTGCTGCGTTAGCTGCTCTACTACGGGAGGATGCACCACCGATGCCAGAAATTCAGTCATGTCAAGCCTCGCGACCTGCGCTTATAAGAGGATCAAGCGCTGCAAATCTAGAAGAATTAGTCGAGCAGCCTGACTTCAAGTTAGAGGAGCAAGAGTCTTCCGAGCTTCCGCCGGTGCCAAGTGCTCGAACCAAACCGACAACTCTAACCACAGTTCCTGCGGCTATGGACATCTTTCCTCGAGCAGAGACAGCAGTAGACGCACCGAGTGAGATGATCAATACGACCATGAACACCCTTGCTCCGCAAGCTGCTGCTGATGAAGACCAGCAGAAGACCAGGCAGGGGAGACGGCTGTCGCTTGATACCAGATCCACCTTGGAGCCAGTACAGAAAGCGCGACCTTTGATTCCCAAGAGCAAATCAGAGGCTGGCTTAGCATCACTTGAACAGCGGCTTACCCGACCTACTTCGCCTCTGACAGAAATCACTCCCAGTCAAAGACCACCTGCATTACCAAGGAAGATCAAGCCTGTCTCAGCGGGCGCTTTACGTGCCAAAAGTAGCTCGATATCCCTTAAGGAGCATTTCGACCTTTCGTCACCTGTCGACCAGCCAACGAAGCCTGCCAGTAACACAGAAAGGCCTCGAACCATGCCAGCTATATCGACGCTCACACCGCCAGTCAAAGAGCCCTCCCTGGATAGAGTTACCAAATGGTTAGATCGCTCAAGCGATACAGCTTCGCCAGTGCCAGATGCGGTCTCGTATCTGTTGCTAGCTCGATCTACAAGCCCTGATGCCATCAGTGTCAACGATAGCATTTCGCAAATCGTCAAACCTCGAAGTCAGCCGAAGCATCAGATCAGTCTGCCAATAGAATCGAGGGCAATCTTGCAAGACAAGCTTCTTTCTCTGCCAGACAAGCCAGCCCGCATGTCTGGGCCTAAACATTCTATTTCTCTACCTGCAGTGCCAACTACTTTTACCCTTTCCAAGCTGCCACACCCTACCAAGACTCGCGTCGCAACTGTTCCCACAACGACGGTCCTCAGTCTACCTCTCTACGAACTGACTCCGCCTCCCTCTCCGCCCGATGCCAGCAGGTCCAACATCGGTCTCAACGATTCAGTGTTGGCACGCAAATCGCAACGAGCTGCTGCACTGTCCAGCCAGAAGCTTCCTGATCTTACTAAGGCTGTCAGCGCTGGCAAAGATCAACCGGCCGCCAAAACACTTTTAGGCCAAAGACGAACTTCGTTGCGCGAAGATGACGAAACTGACAAGCCAAAGTACGATGTCAAGTCAGCCCGAGGTGGTCGAGGTGGTGTAGTGACAAGTGTAGCTGGACTATGGAGCGGAAAGATTGCATCGGAAGAAGCTTCAAAGGTGCCCGTACCAAAGTTGCCAAATGCAAAGTGAGCAGACCACGTCATTCCTGGTATCAAGCTGAGCAGCTCTAATAGGCCACAAGCGCTGCTCATTAATCCGCACAACACTTCAGCTGCTCTTCGCCCGACGTCGCCAGAAAGTGCAGGTGCTCGTGTCAACTTGAGAGCACTTCGGGATTTGATGGCTCAAGACGCGCCCGTACTGAAGTCTAAAGAGGATACAACTCTACCTCTGCTAACCTCAACTCAGACCAAGCCAAACAAGGATGGCGCTGCTCGAGCTGGAAAACGCACATCATTTGGAAGACCAGATTTCAACAAGGGTCTATCGGCTCCCGCATATCTCAATACAACATTGGCCAAGTTCCCAGCCATGTCTGCACCTAGTGTGCTTGCCCAGCAGAAGACTTCATCACACGGTCACTCGTCGGCGGGTCTCAAAGGATTGATTGCAAAGTGGGATCAAAGCGCAGCATGAGGTAGCCAACGATAGAGCTGTACAGTATGCCTGTTCGAACGATCGTTGTAGAGCGTGAGAGCTCGTCTGGAGCACCAAGGCTGGTTTTGCCGGTCCGCACCCCGACTCGAGATGATTTCATCGAATCTTGACACTTCTTGACTTGTCGAGAAGCTGTGTCAGGTCCTCTTCTGATTATATACACGCACGCTTCTGCCCTCTAGACCTTTTCTGTTCACTCCTTGCTCTCGTCAACGCCCTCTTCCCCACCTTTCTTCGCAAACATGTCCCAAAACGGCACCTCGAGGTAAGCGTGGACAGCTAAATTCATTGAAATGTGAAGTGCAGATAGCTGAGGCCATCTGTCTCAATTAGAGATGTGCACAATCACTTGCTGTTTGAAATTGCGTGGGAAGGTTCGCTCGAGTCTCCGCTTCTCGCAATTTTTGGGGCTCACGAGATTGTATTTGCGCACAATAGTCGCCAACAAAGGTATGCCGAGCTCGGCGCAGAGCTTTCATTGTGATTTACAAGGTTGCCTTCGGTGACGCACAGTGGGCGGCATCTACACCGTCATCAAGACGAAAGCGCCAGTCACTGTGCAAGAATATGGCGACCGCTACTGCCTTATTGGGCCGCTTTCATACAAATCCGCTCCCATGGAAGTAGAATCCGTCGAACCCGAAACATCAGAGCTCGCAGACTCGCTCAAATCGATGAGAGACCGCGGTGTCAAGTATTTGTATGGTCGCTGGCTCATTGAGGGTGGCCCACGAGTCCTGCTCTTCGACACTGGATCTTGCTTCAACCGTTTGGACGAGTGGAAATCTGATCTATGGAGCGTTGCTGGCATTCCCACACCAGGCAACGACCAAGAAACCAACGAGACTGTGGTCTTCGGTTATCTCGTCGCATGGTTTTTGGGCGAATTTGCAGCTCGTGAGACCAAACGAGCTATTGTAGCCCATTTCCACGAATGGTTGGCCGGTCTTGCTGTGCCTCTGTGCGTTCCTCTTGTTTCTTTTCTGCTTGTGCTGATCTGGAGATGATAGCTGTCGCAAGCGCAAGATTGATGTCACCACCATTTTCACCACTCACGCTACTCTGCTCGGTCGATACCTATGCGCTGGTTCAGTCGACTTTTACAACAACTTGCAATACTTCGATGTGGACCACGAGGCTGGCAAGCGCGGCATCTACCACAGATACTGCATTGAGAGATCTGCTACTCACTCGGCTGATGTATTTACTACCGTCTCACATATCACTGCCTATGAGTCGGAACATTTGCTCAAGCGAAAGCCTGGTACGCGAAGCTTCCTGGGTGTCGAGAGTCTGTTGCTTACTCTACCTCCACAGATGGTGTCCTGCCGAATGGTCTCAATGTAGTCAAGTTCTCGGCTATGCACGAGTTCCAAAATCTGCATGCGCTGGCAAAGGGCAAAATTAACGACTTTATTCGAGGACATTTCTATGGCCACTACGTGAGTATGCTCTTCCCTTCAAGAGCTCTAGCTGACATCCAAACAGGACTTTGATTTAGACAACACTCTATACTTCTTCACTGCCGGTCGATACGAGTACAGAAATAAGGGTGTAGACATGTTCATCGAGTCTCTTGCCCGTACGCTTTCCCTCTCGCAGCTTAACTGTTCTAAGCTAATTACTTGAACCCCAGGACTCAACTACCGCCTCAAGGAAGCTGGCAGCAATGTCACTGTGGTCGCATTTATCATCATGCCGGCTGCAACTCACTCTTACACTATAGAAGCCCTCAAGGGTCAAGCAGTAACCAAACAGCTGCGTGACACAGTCACCGAGATCCAGCATAGAATCGGCCAAAGGCTCTTTGAAAGGACGGCTCGTTTCAATGGGTAGGTCTTCGGTTCTAGTACAGGGAGTCGGGCTGACGGGCTCTGTAGACAACCTGGATCAGAAGTACCAGACGCAGATCTACTGCTCTCAGCGGAAGACAAGATTCTATTGAAACGTCGCGTGTTTGCCCTCAGACGAAACTCTCTTCCGCCGGTCACGACCCACAACATGGCGGACGACAGCTCAGATCCTATTCTCAACCAGATCCGCCGTGTCCAGCTCTTCAACAGATCGAGTGATCGAGTCAAGGTCATCTTCCATCCAGAATTCCTCAACTCGAACAACCCAATCTTGGGTCTCGACTATGAAGAGTTTGTTCGAGGTTGTCACTTGGGTGTCTTCCCGTCGTACTACGAGCCTTGGGGTGTAAGTTTACATTGATCCATCGAAAAGTCCAGCTCTGATTCATATGACCTTGCAGTACACTCCAGCAGAATGCACAGTCATGGGTGTTCCTTCGATCACAACCAACCTGTCTGGTTTCGGCTGCTTTATGGATGAACTTATCGAAAACTCGCAAGACTACGGTATCTACATTGTTGACCGCCGCATGAAATCAGTCGAAGATTCTGTTAACCAACTCACCGACCAAATGTTCAGCTTTGCTACCAAGACACGTCGTCAACGTATCAACCAACGTAACCGAACCGAACGTCTGTCAGATCTGCTCGACTGGAAGCGCATGGGTCTGGAATACGCCAAGGCGAGACAGCTTGCTTTGAGAAGAGCGTACCCAGACGAGTTCGAAGACGACTTTGACTTTGACGAAGGCCATGTCAAGATTTCTCGACCTTTGTCTGCTCCAGGCAGTCCAAGGTTGCGCAGCGGCATGATGACGCCTGGTGATTTGGGCACCTTGACTGAAGATATGGGTATGCGTCCTTTTTTACTCTGTCAGGCGCAGACTGACCATTTGAGCAGAGGGTCTTGGAACATCAGACTACTGGGGAGCACAAAATAAGCCCGATGAGGATGAAGCAGACTCTGGCTACTTCCCGCTCGTACTCAAGAAGAAGTCTGGCGCATCAAGTGGGCAAATTACTCCTGGTGGAGGCGCAGGAGGCTCAGTCAACGGGAAAGCAACCAAAGTGTTGAGCGAGAGGGATTTGGCAAAAGCTGATGCTGCTTTGAGCTCCCGTAAGTCGAATCGCTTGATACTGTCTCTTGGCTGACCTGTGTGCACAGGCACTACCGACGCTTGGGTTCGAGGAGGGGGGCAATAGAGAGAGAGGAAAACATTACTGCATGGGCAATTGAAAGCACTTGGGGTCAAATTGAAAAGGCTACAAAAGGATAGGATGGTGTGCATAGCTCTATACTAATTATTGCAATCAGTATCCTGAGTCAGAAGTATCTACTTGCTCGCTGTGTTTAGAGTTGGCTTCTTCGCGACCTGAAAGGGCTCAATGAATCATGTTTAACGCGTCAATGGTCTTTAGAGAGCCCGCGAGAGAGCATACGACGCCATTGAGCTGCTTAGAACAACACCCAGCGCGAAAGCCTCAGTTCAAAACAGTCGGGGTCCGGGCCGAAAGGTCCCTTACCCACTTCACCTCTTCTCTTGAACCGCAGCAGATTCCATTGCTACTTGATTTGTCCTACTGCCTCACGCAACACACGCACCGATACATCGAACGGTAAGTGGCTTCACTGCCAGCTCTGCCCTCGCACCAAAGCTGATGTTGTTTCAAAGTTGTTGTTGTTGACCCCTTGATTCATTCCTTTTTCTGCTTTGTGCCAACGTTCAGACTCTATACCTCTTCTCCTTTGCGCTTCACATTTCCCGCGCATCTTTCCTATACACTTTGAAAAACAATGGCTGTAAGTTGTCATCACAAACAAACGAACGGCTTTGTTTATCAGAACCTCGCTTCCTCTCTGTCGCAGGCCACTCGTAGAACAACACGTCGTTTGGGCAACGAGAATGCTGTGCAACCTGCTGCTACAAAAGCCACGTCGACCAAGTCTGGTCTCGCAGCCAAAGAACCCGCAGCGAAGGCGCGGACTACCAAAGCTTCTCTAGCTACCAAGGTCAGTCTACTGCCTCGCCATCTTGTAGAAGTCTTGCTGATGTCGCTCTTTGACTTATCATAGGGCACTACCGGAGCTCTGGGTACAAAAGCAGTCAACAAGACTGTCTCGGCAGCTGGTCCTCTAGCCAAAGGTGTGTTTTGACTGCTGCATACTGTCAAGATCAAGGTTTGATCCTTGATTGCCAGGCGATGTCAAGCCAAACAAGCCAAGGACACGCTCATCAGCGGCAGCGGATAACGATGTCAAGATGGCTGAATCCAATGTTGAAGACATTGCTGACCGACCCATAAAAGCTCTCAAAGGCGTCAAGCGCACTGGTGCTCTTGGTGTCAAGTCTGCTAATGTCGTCAAAGCTGCACCTCTTGTACCTGCAAAGAAGTCCGCTGCGGGCAAGCGTGTCAAGGCTGATACGAAACGCGCACTCGTCGATCCCGAAGAAGAGACTGAACAAGATGATGAGGTCAAGGCTGCTCGAAGCAAGCGTGCACGTGTTGCAAAGGACGCTGGCTGGCAGGATCTGGACGAAGGAGATGAGGATGATCCAATGATGGTGACCGAATATGTCGAGGAAGTCTACGAATACCTCAAGGAGCTGGAAGTGAGCCGTTTGCGCTTTTCTCTCTACACTGTGCTCATTCGATCACAGCTCCAAACCATGCCTGACTCTCAATACATGGCTCGCCAGACCGAGCTCACTTGGCGCATGCGAGGCATATTGTGCGATTGGCTTGTCGATGTTCACAGGTATGCCTGTTCTCGTCTGTCATTGTGTTGACCTGATCTCGTGCGATAGCAAATTCCGACTCTTGCCAGAAACCATCTTCCTCGCTACCAACATTGTCGACCGCTTTCTTTCCATCCGCACTGTCTCTTTAGTCAAGTTCCAGCTTGTCGGCGTCACTGCTCTGTTTATCGCTGCCAAGTATGAAGAGATTGTCTGCCCTTCGATCTCCAGCTTTCTATACATGACCGATGGCGGCTACACCGATGAAGAGATTCTCAAAGCGGAAAGATACATGCTCCAGATGATCGGCTACGACCTGTCCTACCCGAATCCAATCAACTTCCTTCGTCGAATCAGCAAGGCCGACCAATATGATGTAAACAGCCGAACCGTCGCCAAGTACTTTATGGAGATGGCTTGCGTAGACCGTCGCTTCATGCAATACCCGCCGTCCATATTGGCTGCTGCCGCGTGCTGGTTGTCGAGAAAAGTCCTAGATCGCGGTGAATGGGACTGCAATCTCGTGCACTACGTGAGTTTCTATCTCATTGATCGCATATTGAAGCTGACTCTTCTAACAATCAGTCTACCTACTCTGAAGAAGAGATTTTGCCTTGTGCCCAACAAATGCTCAACTTTGTCGCTCGAGACATCAATAACGGCGAGCCAACTTGTAAGCTTTCTCTACATCTGTCTTCTAGCTTCAACTTACATATCATATCAGATGCCAACTTCAACAAGAAGTACTCGAGCAGAAAGTTTGTCAAGTCAGCATCACTGGTAGAAGCCTTCATCCAGGACAACTACTTTGAAGATTCGTCAAAGCTAGTTGCAGCTACCTCAAGCTCACAAGATGATGAAGCATCTGGCTCTGATGGAGCTTCAACCAAGATGGTTCCACGACTCGACGAATGGTCAAAGTATTGATCAACTTACGACTTTCAGCACAGCACAGACAGCACGACCTACTAACGACCTCATTTACATGTGTATAACGAGCGGGAAGATGCCAGGAGAAGACTGGGTCTTGAATCAAAAGGCAGGGGAAACCAGAATCAAAACTGGGAAACATCACTCATTCAGCGCTTCGTATTGTTGCTTTATATCTTTCACACATTTGCATTCATAGCATTGATTTGTCCATCCTTCCCTTTCGACTTGTTCGTCTCGTTTCGGCTTCACACGTTTTCCGAAGGCAAGCACTGACCCTTTCCTCCAGCATCAGGCTCGTGCGTTGCAGGACAAGGCTAGTGGACCATGCAGCAGCCTCTTTACAACAACACACGCCCTGTCAAATTTCGCTAGATGCAATGCAAGCGCTTCATTCGTACGACAGCTTATCAGCTCGCCGGGTCGAAATCTGCAAAACCTATCCCTGATGCTATCCTGGCGCTGCCTCCGTACACTCTGCCTCCCGCATCTGCCCTGCGCTTGACGCTGTATGCCTCGGACGTCAACGATTTCATGAAACGAGTGTTGGACGCGAAAGAACCAGCCAGCGCTTTCGATATGGAATGGAGTGAGTGTATTACGCTATACCCCTCCCTGTGTATGGCTCATAGCTTGGTGAAGACATGCGACGTGGACCTCAGCGCAGAGTTGGCCTGATTCAGGTTGCACATCCAGAAGCTGGTCTTCTACTATACAGCGTGCCTCGCGGGGAGACGGACAGACTACCTTCTTCTCTGAAGCAATACCTCGAATCTCCTGCGCATATCAAGATGGGCGTGCACATCACTGGCGACACGGGCAAGCTCAATCGCGATTGGCCAAACGAGGAATTCTCTTTCGCTGGTCTCTTGGAACTGTCGGATATTGCACGTCGGATAGATCCTGAGCGATGGCAAAGTCAGCAAGGGAGGATCATCTCGTTGCAGAATCTGGTAGCGCATTATTTGGAAAGGCATTTGTCCAAAGGCGAAGAACGCACAAATTCGAATTGGGAGGTCGGTCAATGCGATGCACTTCGTTGGTAGTGCTGACAAAGTGCAACAGTCGAAATATATGCCACCCAAAGTGTTGCAATGTCAGTCTGAGTAGATAGACTGCTATGATGGTACTCATCCTATGATTCAGACGCCGCTGGAGACGTACTATCAACCGTGGACCTATATAATGTCCTTTACAAGGTAAGTCTGCACACTACGCTGTTTGCAATGGCTGAAGATGGTCTGCAGAGGCTTTTAGCTTGTGATGCGGGTGCCAAACTTGAAGATTACCTCAGGGCATACAATGTCAGTGGCGCTTTAGTTGGCGGACTACCACCTGGTATGTTGCTTCATTCTTTTGCCTAGAGATTTCGCTCATGTGGCTTTCACGAAAGCTGTCAGGCAATCAATTAGCTTTACGCCCAAACAAGTAGAGGCCTGGTTTCGCGTCTTTCCTAGGTCAGACACAGACTCTGATGAGTGGTCTTGGGATATCGAAGCAGCAGCAAAGCAGATGGACATCAAGCCTACTTCGGTGTTGAATGTAAGTTGCTGCTATCATAACTTCGCGGGGCTCTGACAGGTATTGCAGCATCTGCTGGACGCTCTGCTCAGAGTTCCCGCATCAGCGAAAGGCTTGACGACGGAACAGATGAATGCGCTGGAAGCTGCCTGGCGCAAGGATCTTTTCGCTTTCAAGAAGTACAAAGCACCCTCGTTAGCATTGAAGCAGTCGACAGATCCGATAGAGGCTTAGAGGCTTGATCGGTAAGCGCTTGCGAACTTGCCTCTCTCACCTGATGCTTACTTACGCTACCGTGTTCAGACTGTGAGGGGCTTTGTTCATAATTGTACTTCCATCTGTCATTGTAGCCCCGTGGGTCTTGTTTCAGACCATCAGTATCCTGCACCAGCTTTCAAACTCTGTCTCTGTCTTCGTCGTCTGCGCTTTGCTATTCGACCAACACGATCCACTTTCGCTCCCGTTGTGACCGCCGGTCACAAACACGCAGTACTCTCGAGACTGTCTCTTTGGTTCCATCGTGCTCATAAGAACGATGCGCGGTCTCAGATTCGCTTCGCTTATCGACTCTGCCGGTAGCGCATTTTCTCTTTCCATTCTCTACACATGTTCCAAAGGGCTGCTCCTGCTGAACTAATTACTCTTCATCATCATCTTGCGTCCAATGACAAGAGACTTTGGCTCGCGCTATGAAGCTGGCACTTYAAAAGCGTCATCTACGCTGCCTCTTTACAGAAGTCTACCTTAAAGGATTGAAGCATGCCGAACGGTCTCGGAATGGTCTTTCACGCCTACCTCAGTTTTGCCTTCTTCTACCTTTGTAGGATSTAATGCGCGCTCGTTACAGTAAGTCAGCAATAAGGGTTGATATGAATACTGATCAATTGATTGCACAGAGTTGAGCTCGATTCACCAGCATTGTTCTCAACTCGTCTTCACTTGAAAGCTCCAGCTGCTCTACCAAACGGGGACATTGACTGGATGTACACGAGCTACAAGGGAGCGGTTGAAGTGTTTGATTTGAACAAGGAGTGGACKAGGAAAGCGGTGGCTTTGTTGAAGGAGCGAGTTTGAATAGGGAGGGAGAGGAGAAGGAGCAAGAGAGAGAGAGTGGGATGMTTTACAYATTTGCTTTGTCGTTGCATGCTAGCAAGAGCTTGAGGTGCAAAAGGGTTAGAGGTGTGATGGGAAAGAACTCGGTTCAATGTGATCGACCTTTGCACAATGCACTAGCTTCATAGCGCCTTTATCTCACATTATCCTGATCTTTTCCCGCCTAGCCCATTCACTCTGCGACCCGACATCCATTGATGCGCACAGTACCAGTCTGTACTTTGCAGCAATGGAAAGTGCAGTGATACCACCAAGCTGGAAGGATACAGTGCGTATAGAGAGGAAGCGGTCAATGATGCTGATGGCGAGGAAGATGGCTTCAGGAAAGGAGCGGAATTTGCTGCAAAGACAAGTCAGCCTAGATGCGATAGAAAATGGACAGAARCAAGCCTATGAACATCAACGAGCCAGTCGCACAATGTCATCCGCCTTGTCAAATCGATCTGGCGAGCCATGTATTGCGGATCAGGCAGTTTGTAGCTGAATGTACAGATGAGCAATGTCCAAGAATAAGAACAGCGAAAGCACCTGAATCTCTTCAAGACATGCACACCTTGATCTCATCATGCTGCTCAGCCTCCTCTTCAGGTCCAACGAGAGCGCATGTAGTATCAGCTTTGACAAGATTGCTTTTAGCGACCTTCTTTACAGGTACTCGACGTTCAGATGTGACTTGACACCGAGAGCATCAGTGCGCTTGACGCCTTTGAGAGCTTTTGTTCATCAGAGCGACCAGCCAAGGAGCAGTATTGAACTTTGGTCAACGTGTTGAATAATCTTCAACATGTTGGCACGCTTTCAGCCTGTGTAGGGTGTCAGGAAGCACACTTTAGTCTTGAGGTCATGCTAGCTTACATACAGTCATTGCATACTAGTCCAATCCACGAGATATGCCTCTGTGCTGGAGCATCGTCCAGAATCATCTGTTCACGCTTCATGGCAAGCAGAGTTCTTGCAATTGTATGTAGTATATGCAGGGTATAAGCCCAGATGGAGTGGTATAGATATTCGAGGTATACGTGTTATCTGATCGTGGTCGTGAAGGAAGAAGCAGAACTTTTTATCTGACTCGTGGGTTACGAGTCAAAGTGCATTGATGCTTGCCAATTGCAGCTGTACAGCCCTTCTAGCTGGGCTCTTCTAGACACCGAATGAATGAATGAACGATATTCTCGATTGGCATCGCTCCAAGCATATAGCGAGGTGCTTCGGTACAAGATCAGAATCCCGCCCCGGCCCAATCACAACCGATTCTACAGCATCCGTATACTTTGCAGTACCTAGCCGCAGGCGGCGCTGACGAGGTAGCATGACTCTGACTGGGGTTGTGCCCAGCTTGCAACTTCGCTGAGGTTTTTGGTGTTTTCGATTCTTTTTCTTACAAAAAACCGATATGTTGGACAAATCAGTTTGGGTGAGTCGGCATATATCAATCAAAAGTTGATCCCATCTTTGGTAGTATAGTGGCTAGTATACCCGCTTGTCATTCAATGAAGCGCGGGCGACCCGGGGTATGTAATATTCCGATCATCATTTGTTCCCAACTCAAAAACGYTCATGACAGTTCAATTCCCGGCCAGAGAGTCTTCCGTTCTGGGTTTTTTTTGCTTTGYGCTTTCTGCCCACTCACTTTTTTGCTCTCCAAATAACCGAGGCGGATCCATACGCTGTCACAGCAGCAGCAGCAGAGTAAATCTTCCATTGGCGGATTCAAGTCTGTTAATACATAGATCAGAGCAGATGTTTCCTACAAMTTCTACGCCCATCAGCTAGCAACCCCATCATCCTCATGCAATAAAGACCAAATCCTCATGCAACGAAGTCTGAATCAGAGTCAGATCCCGCTTCATCAACAGCCATAGCTCTGGTTGATTGTTGACCAGCAGATACAACTTGACGCGAGGGACGAGATGAACGTTGAGCGGCAAGACCTCGACTTCATACATCAGCTCCAAGCCTTTGTTTCTTTGCACTTCTAGGAGATTGAGGCGGAGCGATTTGACGTTCCTGCAGTGGTCGATCAGGCGAAACCGATCATTTTTTTGGCACCAACCAAATAACCTTTTGAGCGGGGACCAGCCGATGCACCTGCCTACGACAGCATGACGAAGCACGACAAGCAATGAGAAGAGACGTTTGTATGACGGCGAACCAAAGATAGGCAATGACTTAATTGCGACATAGGAAACTAGCTAAGAGCATGGACTGGTTTAGATGGACGAGAACAAACGACTTGTTACGGAGTAGATGAGGGAGCGGGAGTCACAGACGTTTCCTGAGAGATCGAGACCGCTTCGTGGGCCAGCGAAGACAGTCGCTATAGCATAGACAGAAAAAAGACTATCGTGAAATAGTTTTGCTGAGAGTTATAACTCGCAGCATGTCGTTGAAAGGAGCAGACAAGCGTTTGTCCCCAAGCGGGGTAGAGGCAAGAATGAGCCCTCGAACAGGCATAATGAGTACGACCGGTCATGTGATAGATCGAAGGTATTGAGATGATGAACCTAACAAGAGACAAGGTGATTCGAATGCAGAGGCAAGGAACACATTGCTGGCGGTATGCTACTCGCACGACGCAATGCAGAATAGCATTGGTATTGACTCCCGATCTGGGTATCAACCGATGGACAGAGATTGCACGGATTTACAAAGGTGGTCGGTCTGCTCAGACGCAAATCACGCCCCGTTGGTGTTGGCCTTTGCGACCTGCAGTAATGGTCAGACAAGCGATACCAATCAAAAGATAACCCACCAGCGCCGCCTGAAGTCGCAAGGCACGAGGTGCATCCATTTGGTCCATGTGAACTTCGACGAGCTGGATGACTTTGGCAGCATTGAATGTCTCGTCCGCAAGTAGTTCTTCTAGCTGGCCTGCAGTTTCGATAGAGTAAGACTTGTACTGGCCTTCCTTCGCACCCATGAATCGAAGAGCGAGTTGCCATTCCCAGACAGGGACATCATTGTAAGGCTGAGTCGGCCCACGAATCAATCCTGAGATCAAAATTCAGCTCCGCAAACACTTGCGAATAGCTCGGGCTTACGTTCAACAGTGTAACCTTTGTTGTTGATGACAAAGAGGATAGGCGTCAGACCCAAGCGAATGATGGTCGACAGGTCTTGTATCGTCTCTTGCCATGCTCCTGTACAGACAATCATCAACTCCATCCTGAAGCACAGGCAGATTTCATACCTTCTCCAGTAAACAGAATACAACGCCGACCTCGTTGCTTGGCTGCGAAAGATGCGCCCAGCACCTAGCCACATATTCAGCTTGAGCTTTGAAGACACACCAGCCGAATCTCACAGCTCCGCCGGCGAACCCGATCGACCCCTACGTAGAGATTAGTGGTGTCTACATACTGGTCTCTCTCAACTTACCCAAAGCACTTGTGAGCCAAGGACAGCATTTTTCGCCAGCTTAGCATCGATAACACCAAAGGAGCATGTTCCAGCATCCGCCATGATCTATCTGTCAATTAGACCTGGTTCGAACATTCTTGATGCTGCGCACAATATCCTGCCGTATGCATCAGACCGCCTGTACGCGTGAGGAATCGAAAGAACATACACCATCCTGGAAAGCGCCAGAAACAGCAGCCCAGAAAGCATCTTGCTTGACCATCTCTTTGTGATCTCCCTCTACTAGCTTGGAACGCTTGTTCAGGTTTATCGCTTCACTGCGCTTCTTCGGCTCAACCTTCGATAGGGCTTCAATCAGGAGCGGCAGAATGACGTGATAACTGAGTGCAGGGTACGATGCGTCTACACCCAATCCATATCAGCATCAGAAGTTGGTAGGTGAGTCGAAACTCACATTGAACCTTGATATGATCACTGTGTAATTCGACCGTTTGATCTACAGGTACGCGATAACTCTTTTACGAGCAGAAGAGGTTAGGCAGATTTATCTTGTGTTGAACACTACCTACGAAAGAGCCAGTGTTGAAATCAGTCTTGAGTCCGCCGCTTGATAAAGCAAAGTCAGTCTAGGATCAAATAGAGCAAGAGACGTGACTTACATGATCAATACAAAATCTGAGCTCTCGAAACGATTCTGGATGTGCTTTTCAGAAACGCTGCCAAAGTAGACACCGCCGAAATGAGGGTGATCTTCGTCCAAAGCTCCTTTCCCCATAGGTGTGGTAAAGAAAGGAAGCCCACTTGCTTGTACGAGCTGCTCTACTAGAGCTCTGAGATCGAAACGAATTGTGCCAACATCGACGAGGATGGAAGGGTTGCTGGCTTTCTTGTACATGTCCACGATAGATCCGAGGACGTGGTGAATAAACTGCGTCAAAGTCAGCTGAGCAACATTAGCCGGTTGTCGAAATCTACCTCTTGATCATGATCCTGGCTTTCGTTCTTGACGGTGTGCTTGATCGTCTCCAAATCCATCTTCTCTTTCAGAGGCTCAGAAGAAGTCTCGGCAAAAATGAGATCGGTAGGCATGGTAATGTAGACTGGACGAGAGCGACTGATGCACAGCTTGAGGACTCGATCAATCTCTTGTGCAGCAGTTCGACCATTATTATCTTCTACTGAGGTGAGGATGGCTTGCGCGACAGAGACGTGGGCATTCATGGCAGTCATCTCGTCAAAGCTTGGAATCAAGATGAGCATGTTGCATCAAAGGAATGGACCTGTGACTTACCGTCCGTTACCCAAAGTATGATGCAACATGAGACTTCTCGACTGCAGTTTGGTACTTGGTACGCCGACGAGGTGGACGATAGGTATACGTTCACTGTACGAGCCAGCTATGCCATTTATTGCTGACAATTCGCCAACACCAAAGGTCTATACGCCGATCAGTGCCTTCAGGCGAACAAGCTCGCGAGACTGACTGTAAGCAGCACACCAGGTAAACCAGATGCTCGAGCGTAGCCGTCAGCTGAAAAGTTGGTCAGCTCAAGGAACAGCATAACGCGCAAAGGACTGACCAGCATAAGCAGCATTGAGCTCATTGCAGCAGCCAATCCACTTGATAGACGGATGTGCAATCAAGGAATCGAGAAACGGAAGATCTGTGGACCGCGGTAGAGTTTAGACGAAGTACTGCCAAGTCTGCGTCACGCACTGAAGTCGCCTGGTACGCCAAAGAGACACTCAACGCCGAGACCCGCTAGTCTGTCCAAGAAGTAGTCTGCGAGAGTCGTTGTTGGCATTTCGCTGGTGACACAGAGGTTGGAATGCGCAAGGGGATACGGAAATCGTCTGGCGGCGAGGTGGATAAGACGCGTATTGAGAACTCCTGAGCTAGTAGTCAGTCGCTGATGCTGTTACGGTACAAAACTCGAGTCTAACATTATGCCCAAGCAAACGGCAAGCCGCGGTTTTCATGAGCGCATGGTGAAACACATGGAACCCTCACGGCACCGACAAGAGACGGCCATGCCCCATCTTCGCTGCGCTGCGCCCCAGACTATTATGCCTACTGTTCAGACCGTTTGACTCGTCGTTCGTTTCAATGCCGTGCAATTGAAACGCGTAGCCAGCCAAAGTATTGGCAAGCCAGCAGAGATACAATGTTCTGCAGCAATAGTTATCAATAAAGGAGGAATTCAGGCTATCAAGAAGGACGTCCGATTGCGCAGGTGTACAGGGTAGAAGAGGCCAACAAGCCATGTAAGCTGGGAAGTGCTCAGCTGCGATATTGGGATGGATGAGCAGCTTAACACTCGGGAACGCTGGCAGATCGATAGTATGAGGTCAAGCATAGGTCTGGTTATGCGAAAAGGTTGATCAGTATGTCCGTTGTGGTCATCGGCAGACCAGCTTGACAGCCCAAGAAAACGTGAACGAACTGGTTTGAGCAAGAGAGAGTACAATGCGATTGCAACAATCTAAGCGGCGAAGGGACAAGATTCGTGGTAGAAATAGCCGCTCCTCGGTGTTGCCAACTGAGCTACCTCGATGCATATGAAGTCTTTGAACAACTCGAGCGCGGGATAGAAACCAAGATGCATATCGTCCTTGAGCTTGTGGAATGAAGTGTTTGTAAGGCTGATGTGCAGGTCTCAGGTAAAAGCAAGCTCGTGCGCCAGTTCATTGAGCTCGGGATGGAACGCCAAAGGCACAAAGCCAAGTTGTCATCTTGTTTCACTGGACATGCAGTGCAGACGATGGTATTTCAGACTCGAGGAGGTCTCGGGCAGGGATAACATGGCAACATTCGACCGTGTTCAAATGCTTCAGTAGGACTACAAGCGCTTGCCTTGATAGTGTCCATTGGCATTTTTGGTTAGACCTTGCATATGCTTCGTGCTTGATTTGGTTTGAGAGGTGCTTGACCTATGCATGTCACGGTTATTGGCTGGATCATGAAGGACTTTGGTCACTTGCCCAAGTTGGGGACCTCGACGTGAAAGAAGTGCCAATTGATTACTTTGCGAGTCTGAGCGTCGTGCGCAGCAGTCCAATACGACCAGATCTGGAGCATCTTGTACAAGATAGACAGCAAAGTGGCAAATGCTAACCAACCTGCGCGCGAAGTCGAATTCTGGCTTGTCTCTCGTCCACCAACTCAATCCTCAGCTAGGCCCTTTTACAACAACAACGAGACACATTAGAACAAGATGCCGAAAGCTGAAAAGGGTTCAGCCAAACATTTGGCCAACAAAATGAAGTCGAAAGGCTTACAAAAGCTTAAATGGTACTGTCAAGTATGCGAGAAGCAGTGTCGAGATGACAACGGCTTCAAATGCCACATGGTTCGTCTGCGTCTCTCTTGTCCTGAAGTCTAAAGGGCTGACACGGTGCTTGTAGATGTCGGAATCGCATCTTAGGCAAATGCTGGTCGTCGGCGAGAGTGCGGGCAAGCACATTAGTGACTATAGCAGTAGTTTCCAGAGAGAGTTTCTCATCTTGCTGTCGAGGCGGTGAGTCCCATAAGCGTTAGTCATTCACGAGACACTGACTTCGGCGAGCAGATGGGGCACCAAGCGTGTTCGCGCAAATCAAGTCTATCAAGAGTACATTCAGGACAAGGACCATTTGCATATGAATGTGAGCTACTCTTCCTTACTTCCGTTACCTGGCTGATTCCTGTCTAGTCTACCCGCTGGGTCTCATTGACTGAATTCATCAAACACCTCGGACGAGCTGGTATCGTGCACGTAGATGAGACTGAAAAGGGCTTCTTTGTTTCTTGGATTGACAATTCGCCTCAAGCTTTGTCGAAACAAGCTTCCAACCAGGTCAAGGAACGGGCAGATGTGGATGACGAGCAAAGGCAGCGAAAGCATATTGCGGAACAGATTGAGCGTGCGAGGATCTTGGAAGAGGAGAAGGCTGCAAAGACTCAGGAGAAGAGCGGTTCAGAGGAGGAGAACAAGTCCGGTAGCGAGGAAAGGAAACCGACTGGTCCAATCAGCATTTCTATTGGAGCTCCAATCAGCATTTCTATCGGAAGCATCAAGAAGGACTCTCCTCCTCTTCCATCCAAACCTGCTTCTCCACCTACCGAAGTTGAAACACCACAGCCTGTCGAAGCATCAGCTGAGCCAGTCGCATCGACCTCTGCTCTTCCTGCTCCAACCGTCGCACCAGCTCCGATCAAATTGAACGCTTTCAAGAAGGCCAATCCTCTCAAAGCCAATCCACTCAAAGCACCTAAAGCACCAGCAGCGGAAAAGAAGCCGACTCAGCATTCGCTTACGGCTGTTGAGCAGCTGATGAAGGAAGATCAGGAGAGGAAGCGCAGGCGCGAGATGGGTGAATCGAGAGAACGTTATGGGCCTGCTTTGAAACGAGCGAGGGCTTGATGGAAGATGTACTACTCTGTATAAAGGCTATTGTAACCTGACCCTTTTCGCTGACTTTCGGTCTGTAAACAAACAATGCTGCTTACGCTATAGGCACCTCTTGCAATCTCGAAACCTAAACGATGTAGACTACTCGGAACGACCAGCCCATGCGTAGATACCTAGACTTGTAAAATACCCTGTTTGGTGCGCTGCTCTCATGAGCGCCAGCGCCTCAAGTGTCGCTTTAATCGACTATCTCGACCGCTTAGAAGAGTGCTATATCCTGATTGCTCGAGAAGTCCTATGCACCCAAGAAGCCCTCTTGCATTCCATCAACGTCTGGCAAAACAAAGCTTCACAAGACTCTGAAATCAACTTGTCCTTGACCGATCTCTATGATGTTCGGTCAGCGCTTTCGCATGACCGACCGAAAATTGGGACCGTTGTAGAATTGAGTCAAGGCACTTGGAAAGTTACTGCAGAGCTGTCGGATTTCTTTGTCCTTTGTCGCTCGAAATTGGTCTCTGCGAAATGTCTGCTGAATCGGTATAAAGGTAATTTCGGCTTCACACATGGCTTGGATCAGGAATTGACAAGGTTCTGTATAAGTACCTGAAGCAGAGAAGTTCTTGTCCGTAGATTGGTCGGCGACTGCGCTTGGTCTTTTAGAATCATGGCACCCCGCGAAACGGAATGCAATCTATCACTGCTTATCGCTGGAATGGCCAGCCGCAGTCGTCAGTCTAAGCCTAAAGCTGTATTGTTCGAAGCTGAGTCTCTGAATAATAGTGGCTCCTCCCACCTGGAGCTACAGACTGCTCTGGGGCAGTAATGGTGCACAATAAAGCTTACCGCACCATCTTGGGCAAAAAGTCAACTTGGGCAATGGGCAAGAGCTTTACCGAAATATGGGCAGAAGTCGCAGAACCGGTATCGAAAGTCTGCAATCTGGTCATCAAAGAAGGTCGAACGGTCTTGACGAGGGATACGACTTTTTGCGTTGACACGCTCGAGGACTCGGTTCTGCGAGAAAGTGAGGAGAGATTTATGGCAATGGCTGGCGGCTGATGAATGGTGCAGTTATCGTTGACTGGGCTTTTATGCCGATACCTGGAGACGATGGCGCAATCATTGGCATGCACAATCTTTGCGTAGACAAGACGGAAGACGCCTTTGCCTACAGGCGATACGAAATGCTTCGCAAATTAGGCAACACGACCTCAGCCAACAACGTATCTGAGGTCTGGCAGCATACTATTTCAGCAGCCGAATCACTTCCCCTCGATTTACCCGTGGTCATGCTGTATAGCGTCGAACAGAATCCAGAAGATCCGCAAGAGATCTACCTCAAGCTATCGGGCACTACTGGGTTGCCAGACAAGCATTCTTTGGCGATACCAGAAGTTTGGTTGAACATGAAGAAAAGGGAAGAGCATGGCTTGTTTCCTTTCAAACAGATCATCACTACTCCAAATCAAGTGATAGAAGTCCGCATTGACGAAGAGCACGCCAAATACAACACAAGCAGGGGCTGGCCAGATCCGTTACGAAATTTCGCTGTCGTTGCCGTGTCCCTTACTGGCGGTTTACCTTGTTCCGTCATCGTGGTCGCTCTCAATCCGCGAACCACATGCTCAGCACCCTATAACGACTTTCTCATCTCAGTAGCGCGCAAGGTCGATAGTGCGTTACTGGCTGCTGGATCGAAAGAAGCAGACAAGAAAGCGTTGGCAAGATTAGAGTCTCTCGTTCAACAGCGCACAAAGGAAGTACAGAGGCATTCATTGAGGCTGGTAGAAGAGCAGAAGGACCGAGCGGATGTCGCTATTCGGGCGAGAAAGGAGCAAGAGGCTTTCGTGGATGTGGTCCAGCATGAGATCAGGAAGTGAGCGCCATCGATGAGCTAAAGAAACGGTAGCTGATAGTATGTCAGTCCAACTTCGTGTATCGTGCAAGGTGGTCAGCTCCTGAATACCTGCTTGACGAATCTGCAAAGCATGAATCAAGGCCTGCATGTCTTTCTCGACAGTCTAGACGAATTGGAGTCGCTGGAAATGCAGAGTATGCTCAACGATTGCGCAACAGAGAGTGAGTCCCATCGTGATCTTGTAAGATGCCAATGCTTAGCCTTCGACAGTCGAGGAATGCATGGAAGTCGCAGATTCGATTTCGCTAGCCGCTAGGCATCAATCAGTGATCGCCAGTGATATATTGTCAACCTCGAAGCTCCATGATGGCTTGCTCGCCATCAAGCCTATTGACATGGCTCTCGCCTATGAAATCGAAAACATAATGTCTGTCTTCGAAATTCAAGCAAGAGCGTCAAACATCAACCTCAGCATTGTCTGGGAAACCGCTAGCGACAATATATGCGTCAAGGCTGATCCTACTCGCCTAAACCAAATCATTGTCAATCTCCTTTCTAATTCGCTGCGATTCTTGGAAGCCAGTCGACATCCAAGATCTTGCTTCTTACGAGTCAGTCTCGAAAAGGAAAAGCCGACCTTTGGCCCTAGGACACCAGTGCCTCTTGATAATCGTCTGATCTGGTTGGTCATACATGTTCAGGACAATGGCCCTGGCATCAGGTGCGCGAGACCTTGCTCTTTGAGAACTGATCTCATACCTTCATTTTACCAGTCCGGAAGACATCAACAGCTTGTTCACACGTTTCAATACCAGTGGCAGAAAGAACTTCGGATCAGGTCTTGGGTTATATCGTCAGTCTGTCTGAATCCGAGCAGGAAGACAGCTGATACCTGCCCATAGTATGTCGGAAGCTATGTCAACTGCAGCATGGCGAGATCAACGTGACATCTACAGTGGGCGAAGGTACAACATTCTCCTTCTACATTAGTGTACTTCCAGGCGATGCCGAAAATGTTCAAGCGGAGCTGTATAAGCGGCAGCAAGCTCTAGAACGGCGACAACGATCGCCTAAAACCCTTTCGCCCTTGCCCAGCAATCTCACAAGTCGGCGGCGGTCTTCCGCCAATAGCGCAAGCACCAGTTCCAGTACAGGCAGTACAGCTCCTTTGGTGCTTGTGGTAGAGGACAACGCAATAAGTAGTAAGTTGTTGAAGCGCCAACTGGAGAAAAAGGGCTTTCGGACTGCTACTGCTGCAAATGGCTTTGTAAGCCTTTATTATGTATGACCCACTGCGAGGAGTGTGTTCTGACGTCCTTGTCCAGGAAGCGCTTGCTATAATAGCTGCCAACCCAGGCCTCTCTTCGGTGTTCCTTGACGTCGAGATGCCGCAAAAGGACGGCATGGAAACCATCAAAGAGCTGCGAGAGATGGAAGCTGCCAGCGGGCATAGCAGACCAAGACTACCTGTCTGCGGCGTGACAGGGAACGCTCGAGATCAGCAGATAGAAGCTGCTATAGCCGCTGGGATGGACAAGTGCCTGGTCAGTGCCTTTGTTCTTCTATGGGAGACATCTTGCTAACATACTCCGATAGACGAAACCATATCAATTCCAACAAATCTTGGACTTTCAGCGGCAATATGGTCGAAAGCAACTACGTGGGGCGATACCAGAGTGAAGATTGTGAACAGACTATTACACAAAGTTTAGTATTGGGTGTTGAGGAATGGATTGTAACATGTTTTCACTTGTACAGTATATTTAATAGCACCTTCAGTTCACTTGGCTCTCAGTCGCGCGTGTGTGAAGGCCCTGCATTCCTTACCTGCCGATATCGCTTGATGCGAATTTCGATGGTATTCGCTTGACCGCAACGTCGAGTTCCTGATGCTGAGCAACCGCCTTGGCTGACGCTGTAGAGCTGTAAGACTGGCTCTAGTGCTTTCGAAGCTCGCCAGACTGTCGGAAAGAGTACTTGTTTGACTCGATGCTGCAGATGCCGCAGCTGAGCGCTGAATGTTGAACACTCCAATTGCGCCATGTTTGGCAGCCAGACGTCAAAGGCCTTAGATTCTGGCTGACCCATCCGGCCACTCTCCAAGCACCTTTCAGCTCCAGCATCCCTTGTGTTTCGCTCTCAGACCTCAAGGCAGATGTCTCGCGAACTGGTCTTTCATTACATCCCGGAACCTTCTTCTGCTCTAGCGTGCTCTACGTCCGAGCCCATGAATCATCAGACGATTCCATGTGACTCTGTTCAGTTCCGGCGGCATCTTAATCCGTGCGAATCTTCTATCGTATGACCGTTCACTCGGTGTTTTGCTTCTATTCCCTTCTGTCTTTCAGCTGTCGCCTTGGCTCTGGACTTGGCCACACGTTGAAGATCAACGACGGTCCTGACAACAATCAGTCGCAACATGTTGGCTGCTGAACTAGTCATAGATTTGCTATCGGAAGCAGGAAAGATCACAGACAAGAACCCATATGTCTGGTTGTCAGTCTCCTGCCTCACTACACTACATCTTCTGTGCTGATATTGGGCATCAGTCGTACTGCCATAGACGAGCGAGCGAACTTTCAAGTAAGCACGACACGTGTGAAGATACGCTGTATTTGGTCTCATGACTTGCTCAGCTTAGCGACGCCTGGTTTGGCATCATCTACACTGACAACATCTTGCTACTCATCTCATTCATCTGCTACGTTGTCACATTGTTGATTCGCTGGAAGAATGCCTCGCTTTGGTTCTTCAAGATCGCCGAATCTCAAGGTGGGCCGCTACTCACGCCGAACACGACGAATGTCTTCTCCCTGATCTCTATCGCCTATGCTATCGTATCGGCTACAAGCAATACCTTCATGGTTTTGGCCTACAAGGGGATAGGGCGAGTGGACGTGTATCAGATGCTGAACGCTTTTCAGTGGCCATTGAGTGAGTACAGGTGGAAACGAATAAAGCAAAGGACTCACAGATCTCACAGCAATTATGGCTATTGTCTCCGAGCTACATGGAATCTGTGTCTTCCTTCTGCTTGGCTCCGGACAGACTGCACACAAGCTACTCGGTTGGTCGGCTAGATCAGCAATGGTGTTTAACATAGGCTTTGCGTGAGTTGGCCATTCTACCGATTCTATCGAGCTGACCCAAGTACCGGCTGTAGCTGTCTATACTTTATCGTCATCTGCTCAATTGGCATTCCATATGCCATCTCGAGCTACTACTTCACTAGAGGAATGGGAGCAATACGAATGCTCACCGATGCGATCACTGTTTCTGCAAGAGCATGGCGTCCAGGCCAAAAATTCAGATTTGATGGTTAGTCCCTGGCTTTCTGCTGCAGAAAAATACTCAGCAGTTACCAGCTGGCTGGGTGGACGCTATAACGGCACTCGACGTCTGGACACCCTACATGAAATACAACCGCATGGCAAACCAGACGTATCTGGGAATGATGATTACCGTTGTGCTGGTGCGTCCCGTTTCTCAAACCATATCCAATCTCACCTCTAGTGTAGATCTTCGTACCCGTCAGCATCGTCTACGCAGTTACTTTGCGGGACCAGATTAAAGGCTTGGACGAGCTACAATTCTCTTCTTCTCGGCGATCACGCGACATGCAAAGGCTTCGTAACTCATATCATCTGATGTAAGTGTGATATATTGTCATGGTGTTGTGTGCTCATGGGAACTCAGTGCTGTTGAGATGGTCCTCGTCCTTCTGGCAGCTGCAGCGTACTCAATAGTGGTATCGCTATGGACCTATCGCTACGATGCAATTGTTTGTCTGTCTTTTCTGTCTCTAGCAGTTGTCTGATGCCTTCTCCAGGTCGCCGACGTGGGCGCCACAGGTCTCGTACTCGGCATTCGTTACAGCATCTACCCCTTCCTCTCCTTCTTCGTCTCGATTACACTCTTGACTCGCGCAATCTTGAGTAGAACCGATTCAGGAAAGGCTGGTACAGCGAACATGACTGGATCTGGAAGCACGGGAATGTCTAAATCCACTGGCAAGTCCAGTCGGGGTGAGTCCCTCCAATGCATTGCAACTTTCGAGGCTAATGTCCCGATAGCTTCTACGGTCATTCATATACCGACGCAGCTGCATTACATCGGTCCGCAGAGGGAATTAGCAGAGGACAAGCCTGGTGAAGAAGACAAGGAGATGTTAGATGACTGAAAGCCGTCGGGGTTGTTTTTGGTGCTTGATAGGGTGTCTCTGAGTGTGAGGTGGAATGTGAATGTCCAGCGTGTGAATTGTACAATTGCTTGTTTGAGATGCTCCCTTGTTGACTTTGACGGTGTATCTCTAATGCTCATATCACAATGCTAGGGTATCATCATGCCATATACCTCAAATCAAACCTTTAACTCTGCCTTCTACCTCATGCTGCCCGATCTCGACCACCTGCATCTCTTGCCCAGCTTGACTCTTCTTCCTGCCTTGCTCAAGCCATGTCATCAACCATTTACCCTCTACACCATTAATATCCTTCCTCGCCGTGCCAACAGTGACATGGAACGACTTCATCCTCTCTGCGCTGCCCCAGTGCCCTTCACTGAGCTGCGATACTTCCAGACTCATACATCTGCCATCCCAGACCAGTCTCGGCCCAAGGGTCAGTTTGACGTCCTTCTTCTGTCCCGCTAGACTCTCGCAGCTTGACCATAGGTCCTCGTACACCTTTCTCTGCTCTTCCGAAAGAGACTTATCAGAGACTTCCTTCTCGTGTACTATGGTGACATGCGGGCGTTGCTCTACTCTGCCGTTCTTCTTGAGCTCGGCAAGGAAATCGTTCGCTGGACCGGAAGAGTCGATGACTCGATCCAAGAAGGATGCCAGGTCAATCTCGAGTGCGATGCCGTAGTACCGGACTTTGGCAGTTAATTCCTCCTGCTTTTTGTAGACCTTCGGCGCATATTGTTCGGCCTTCTGCAGAGCCTCGAGAAGATCTTGCTCTGACGGGACTTCAAGCGAAAGTAGAGGACAAAGATCGGAAGTGATGGAGCGTAGCATGTCGAATTTGGATAGGGAAGGATCAATGTTGACGACCGCATCAAAATGACCATCAGAATCGCCATTGAGCGCCTCGTTGAATGGCTCATGCGCTCGCACAAAGCGAGAGAAGATGAATTCATGCTGCTGATTGACTGGATCTGGCCGCAGAGATTGATGCTTCTCGCCTCGACCAAGGATACGGTCGGTACAATGCCGATGCAGCAAGTTGCCCGGCAGCTTCTCAACCGTCCAGTTGAGTGCGATCAGCCGAACACTGTGCTGCTGAGTGACCTTTTTGGAGGAGACGAGTGTTGCCAGGTCGCCGCGCAGATCAACTTCGTGGTTGTTCCTGTGAACGTGATCTTGTCATCAGCAAGCACAGTATACAATGAACAGACTAGCCTACCTATCAGCTATGACCACTTCATGCTTTGACAGCTCCGTCACAATGTTGACTTTGAAAAGCGCTTTGGTAGACTTGGCCTCTACGTCGTCGCTCTGAGTATGTCCGAAGCCGAAGAGATGAGACAGAGCCACGCTCATGAGTGTTTTGCCTGTAACTTATGATCAGCTGGAGCTGCAGCCGCTATGCAGCAGACTTACCACAGCCAGGAACAGCGATCGTGACTAGTAGCGTCCGATCGAAAGGTCGTTTCTCTTCATTGACAGCTTGAGGTACGATTAGTCCATGCTCTGTTTCGTAATCGAGGTAGCGATCTCGAATGCGAACAATGCCTTTGTTCTGGATGAAATCAGCAAACCAATCTGGATGCTCTGACAGTGCTTTGGCGACCCAGGAAACGTATGACTTGGTCTGAGGATGTTGGATCTTGCTCAGCTTGATGCCATATACCAGATCGGCAGACTCGGCAGCTTGCGCTTGCATTCGCTTTTGGGCTTGCATCATCTCGCCATATGCTACACCGGCTGCTTTCTTGGCCTCCTTATCCTTAGCCTCTTGTGAAGACGACTCTTTCCCCTCTGCTTTCAATCTGGCCTCGTCAGCTTCCTTCTTTCTCAATCTCGCTGCCTCCTTAGCGGCAGCCTTCTGCTGCCGCGCTGCTTCAGCTTCTTGTTCATTCTTAATCTTATCTTCGTTGAACTTGACCATCCGCTTTGTCACTTCTCTCCACTCCCGCCAGCGCAAATACGGCTCCTCGAATTTGACTTTGAAGAAGAACATTTCTTGCGCTTCTTCCTCACTCGACGCACATGATCCGGAAGCTGAAGGGTGGGCGAAATGACAGCGCACTACAAACCCTTCGACATACTTTCCTTCCCACATGCCGCTTTTAGCGCATTCGTCGGTGAAATTCTTGACTTCCGACAGAGTATCAAGGACAATATAAGCCGTTTCCAAAAACCCATACTTTTGCGCAAAGGATGTTACCGATGCAGGAGGTAATGTAAGAAGGGTGCGAGAATTGCGGTTCAGGCCGTGTAAGTGTAGACCGGTTTCTTTGGGCGAGTAGGGAAGGACGTGTTCTTCGAAAGAGTCGTCACATAGCTGATCTGTAATTAGATTGAATTGAGGCAGACAGTGAACGGCGTACCTCTGCTACAGCGGTGAGATTATTCGACCAAAGTTCAGAAGCTAGGTCCTCCCTAGTCTTGCTAGCAGAGGCGAGAGTCTTGTCAAGCCACTCTTCTCCCTTCTCAGCGTGAGAGACAGGTGCATCTTTGACTTGACCCAGAGAATGCTTCGAAGTGACCAATAGCTCGGTAGGTGATAGCGCAGAGATGAAGATAATGCAGCCGTTCGATTTCACAGTAAGATAATAAGGCGCTGCAGTCAAGTCTTGCATGTTTTCCCACTGCACAACAAATGAGCGGGATTTCAACCCATCCACAAAGACCAAACCTTTGTCCAAGAAACCTCGCCGACATTGAAGAACTTGTCGTAACCCCTCGTCACTATCCTCGGCTGGCCTTCATACACTTCCGTAAACAGCCCACGAGCTCTCGTGGGAAAAGGACAAGGATCTTTCTGATAGGCATGATCTTGCATTCGCCAGGATGTCAATACTCTTTCGCCTAAGGTAGAAGGAACGATATAGTCAGTCGATCGGATTAGAGCGGCCTTCTTAGATGTCTTCTTTGGCTCTGCTGTGCCTTCTGATGTCGAAGCAACTTTGAGGTCATTCGAGTCATGCTGTGTCGTTTCAGCTGAATCTTTCACAGGCCGGCCATTTGCTGTATGAGAGCTTGAATGCTCCAATCCAGGCCTCTTGCGCTCTTCCGCATTCTTGTTCAAGGAAGTCGCATTCGAGTCAACAGCCAAATTGTCGACCTCTTCATCTTCGTCAAATGAATCATAAGTCAGCTTGCGAAGTTCGTGGATGAGCGATTGGATATCCTCCGAGGAGCGGGTATCAACTGACATGCTGGTGCAGGTAAAAGAAGCTATTCCGTTCAGATAGGTAGTACTAGGTCTACAAGTTGTCGCTATGCGGCTATTGAAGCTGAGCTGTTTCCTCCTCAGTCGGCTCAAAAGCATCCGCGTGCTTTGCATATTGGCTGCAGATGGCAACAGGAACCGCCAGCAATTCAGGTCTCGGGTCGAGCCACGAAGTAATGCATATAAACAGCAGACAGACTTGTCGTTACTGTGTGCCCAATGATTGTACCAGCCTGTACATATTAACTCCGAATCAGCTTCCTCATGAGAAGATAGTGAAGGAAAGACCGCACCAATCCAAGCCCGTTTCCAAACCTTCACCTTTTATCGCGCATGACTTGTATATCGCCCACTGCCTGCCCTTGAGCGTATCCAGCCCTAATCCCTCACTCACTTCCGCTTCAGTCATAGCTTGTGGTTGATCCTGTCCGATCACCACCAATTCGGCTTGTGTCACAGAAGAAGAGAGCCGCCCAACGGACCTGTTTATTCGCAAACACCAGTAATCTCGCATCCTTCAGTTCATCCTCTGCCAACATGCTTAATAATTCCGCTTTCGAAATAGGCAGTCGATCTCGGTCTGCTGAATCCACTACGTAAATGACGGCTTGTGTGTTGGCGTAGTAACAGCGCCAGTAAGGCCGTATCGATGTTTGTCCTCCCAGATCCCATACCTGTTAGCAGTGTAAGCTTCTTCCCTCCAGTCGTGACGGAATGATAAAGCATAGACGAAAGATAGGGAAAAGAAGGGAGGCTAACCTGGAATTTGATATTCTTATACTCGACAGTCTCCACGTTGAAACCTATAGTTGGTATCGTAGTGACGACTTCGCCTATCTGTAATCGATAAAGTATGGTCGTTTTGCCCGCTGTCGGAGCCAACGAGACAGAATCAGCACAAGACTGACGGATTCATATGGATGCGGACCAGAGTCTAACCCTAGCATGAGTATCCGGACTTCTGATTGTCTGTTGAACAGGCCAGAGAGAGAAGAAAATAGCGACGAGAATGAGACTCCCACTATACGCGATCAGACTATGCTTTGCGTGAGAGCGGGAAGACACACTGGTTGTGGAGTTCGTGCAGCACTGCTAGCAGCGCCGGGGAGGAAGTGAGACTGTGAGATGCGCGAGATCAAAGCGACAACGATAGGTTTGGCGTCTTTCCGCGCTATGAAGCAGCCTGAGTGGTATAGAGCCCTAAGTGGATATAATCTGCAAGTGTTTGCAGTGTCGAGGCGTGATATCGCGGTTGCTGAGTGACAAGCTATAGGTGACTGAGATGGTCTGACAGTCCATGCAGAAACAACTTCGAGTGCAGCAGGCACATATCAAGGGTAGATAAGACTAAGTACAAGGAGAAATCATTTCAAGGCATATCCAGGTCAGTCCCGCTTCTTCCAGCAAATTTCGCCCAGCACTGCGCTGGACCAATACACCGCCGTCATGTGCCCATTGAGGCGGAATTGCTCAATGGCGTGTTGAAGAAGTTGACGAATCTCGACGTCCTCCGCTTCGTGCTGCTTTCGCTGGACTTCTGGGACCTGCCTTATCGGTCTACCAAATCTGCCGGAGGATGCAGGCCCAGGTCTTGTCCAACGCAGTGCAACTTGCTCAGTTGTTAGCTCATTGCCATAAATTGCCGCACATAGACGTTGGCGATTGTTCATGAAGGGAGGCAATTCGCGCGAGTAAAACATCTTGGCCAAGCCGTTCGCAGCCATTGGCCACAGACCTAACACATTCGGTCCCAGTAATGTAGCAAGTGAGACGCTGAAGTATGCCGATTCCGGAATAGCACCGAACACAAGCACCTCTTGTTCTTTTTCAGCCCTCGCAAGCATATTGGGGAGCCATTTGGATGGTTGCACCGAATGTTCTCTCTTTAGGTCGTCGTCGAGATATTTCCGTACAGAATCGGTTAACAGAATTTCTTTGAGATCCATTGCTCGGTCAGCGAAATGACGAGGAAGAGCTCCGACCAGCCAAACATTCGTTAGCAAGATGTTCATTCGATCTTCGCCCTCGTAGACCTTGCCACTCTTGTTCTGTATGACTCGATCGGCATATCGTAAAGCATGACAAAGCGCGTACGTCCAAGAAAGTGACCAACTGGTGAATACAGTTTTTGCTGGCGGCATATTGGAGTGATTCATCTGGCGATAGGTAAGCTCAAAGATTCGATGACCAGCAGAGAAGCACGAACGTCACTAAGGCCAGACAACACTGGCTTGAAAGTAGGATATCAGGTTAGAGATCGAAATTGAGACTGGGCGCAACAAGAGATGGTTGCGGTTGAAAGCAAGAGGGCTTGTTCAGCGAACAGAAGCAGACGCCGCTATCCGGAAGGCGATACTTTTGCGCACAGCCAGCACGCCGGTCATGCCGAGAATCGAGAGGCACTATTGATGGAAGGTTCGGACGGTCTTACAGTTTGAAGAGCGCTTATTGGGCACAGCTAGTTTCGATATCATCGAACATAATTTTGCATTTGAACCTTATGTCGGGATTTCCACTGTGCAAGCAGCTCTCAAGCGAGAAACAGGACTGTCTTGATATTGCAACAATGCCATCAGATTCAGTATGCTTCACAAGTCTTGCGTTTTCGATGAAAGACCAGAATACACTGCATGCCTGGTTGGAGGACGCGACGAGTGACCGGCGGCGAAGAAGAGAACTGACAGATATTGAACCCAGGGTAGGCAGTAACGCGGCATGGCAAACTCAAAGATAGTTGAAAGCGTGGAGCGAGAGCAGGCAAGCCTTTGCCGATTTGAAGAGATATTTTGATTGCTGTGCCTGCAGAAGAAGCTCTAGGGTATCAAAGCACTGTGCGGTATCATTCAGCCAGTTCAAGGTATCGTGACGGTTTGGGATCAACCTATTCACTTTTTCTTTCGAGTCGAGCATGTCGCCTGCACCAGAGACTAGCCCAGCTGTCAGTCAGCCTAACACTGCTGTATGAACGTAGCTCATATACGCGCAGGTCATGCAAACCGCCGAACTCTCGTTGCTGTCTTCCGACTGGCGGTCATCAAAATCTTCAAACTTGTCAAATGGACAGAGATTGGCCAAATTAGCAGTGGAAGGCTCATTCATTGAAGTGTTGACCGACTCTACTGTTCAAGAGCTGGATCTGTTCAAGTTGAACGATGGGACGCCTTGCATGAATTTACCTGCCAAAGCGGATGACCCAGATCTACAACTCGTCTTGCTCTCTGTTGCTGTGTCTCTGCTTCAAGCTTTCGTGCAGACCAATTGGACTGGTCCGGAACTTTCGCAAGAACCTGCATCGCTTTTTACCGATGTGAAAGAAGAGGTATTGAACGAAAACGCCGTTCTGGCGCTCAGCTTGTCTGGCGAACCCATATACCACTTGACAAGGCATGCAACCTTTCTGTTACTCGCTAGGCAACTTCTTGGTCTCGACGAAATGTCTCGGTTAATACAATGGTCGCTCCCTTCAATCGCTTCTTGGCGAATCAAGGCTTCACTACTCCATCTCCGCATTTTGGATGAGCCAGTCCTCCTACCTGAACGCCTGCTGAAAGACTTAGAAGCATACCGCGACTCTCTACCTCGTACCGAGATTGACCACATCGCCTCGCAGACTCTTCTACTAGGTCACTATCACCGCATCATCTCCATCAATACGCCCTCGTCCGAACGGAAATCTGCTCTGCTCTTTTTACAAGCTGCATCTGAAGCTGGCCTAGAGTATGAATTGACGGGAAGACTAGGCAAGCGAACCAAATTCCAACAAGATGAGAAAGCCCAGCTTGTCGTCCTCGCTCGTGGTCGTGACAGACCCGATTTCGTCTCTCGGAAATCAACACCAGCTTCGTCCGACAATCCGGAAACTCTCGCACTGAACGATGACACCCTTTTAGAGAAGACAGCTTTCACTTCCCTCTCTTCTGAATCATCCTCCCGCCCAGCACTAAAGACCATTGACCTGAACAATCAACCACCTTTACATCCACTAGATCAATCCCTCCTGCTAGCACTCAGTTTCAACCACGCCAACGATTCACCCTCGCACGGTCTAACAACGAACCAAATAGCTACATTCGTCACCAGAGTCCTGGACGCTTCAGAGAACTGGTCCGTTCATTCAATGGGACTGCTCATGCGCTCTCGACTCGAATCACAACGAACTCGAACAGTCGAAAGAGGTGTTTTGCAAATCCAATCTCTTGTAGATCAACTACGACTTTCTTCTACTCCTGAAGGTCTGAAAGAAACTGGCGCGCCTGTTTCAGAGCGTTTGAAATACTTTCATGATCTGGCTTTACCTTCCAAATGGGAATTAGAAAAGGAATTGGCGAAACGTTTCTTGGGCATTGGCGTAGTCAAGTCTGCGTTGGAGATTTTCGAACGACTGGAAATGTGGGAAGATGTGGTTCAATGTTATGCTTCTGGTGGAAGAGCAGATAAAGGGATCAAAGTGGTCAAAGAGTTGTTGGAAGGTCGGATGAGTGAGAGTGACAATGTCATGCGGGCTCGAAGTGGTCGGCAAAGTGCGCGGATGAGTAAAACTCGTGAAGCGAAATTGTGGTGTGCTCTAGGCGATTTGGAAAAGAAGCCAGAGTGGTATGAGAAAGCTTGGGAAGTGTCGGGCCAATCGAGCAGCAGAGCGATGAGGTCGTTAGGTGGCCATCATTTCGCTGCTGGCCGATACGAACAGGCGTCAGAGTGCTTGAGGAGAGCGACGGCCATCTATCCGCTTCATATTCGGTCTTGGTTCATCCTTGGGTGTAGTGAGCTGAAGAGGGATGCTTGGGCTGGAGCTGAAGAGGCGTTTGCGAGATGCGTTGCGCTGGATGATGAAGATGGCGAGAGCTGGAACAATCTTGCCAGTGTGCATCTACGCATGGTCGACAAAGAGGATGATGAAGTTCCCCAGCCAGAAGTGCTCTCGGATGAAGAAGAGGACGGACCGACGCCGAAGAAGGTTTCAGCTCTTCCGTCTGATGCCCCGGCCTTGCCGCATTCTCGCAAGCGTGCCGCCTTCCAATGCTTGCGACAAGCTATTCGATACAGCTACGAGTCGTGGCGCATCTGGCAGAACTATATGGTCATTGCGATCGACGTTGGCGAATTCTCAGAAGCCTGTCGCGCTCTTCGAAAGATAGTAGAGCTCCGGTCAGAGAAGGATCAAGATGCTTGTGTTGATCTCCCTGTACTGGAAAGACTCGTCGATGCTGTCACTCAGGACGCTGCTGCTGCTGTAGCTGAAGATCATGCAAGAGGACTGGCAGCCCGAGTGCAAGAGCTATTCGACCAGACTCTGCTGACTCGGTTCTCTTCGAATGCGCGCATCTTCCTGGCTCATGCTCGACTTCTGCGATGGGTAGGCGATCTGAAGGGAAGCGTCGAAGATCACCTCAAAGCCTATCGTTGCGGCGTCGCTCAGGATTCAGATTTGGCCAGTAACCGCAAGCTGTTCCTCGAGGCCTGTCAAGATGTCGAAGACATCGTTGATGTGCTAGAAAACACCGGATCAAGGGAACAAGACGGCGAATTGGTTCTGAAAGACTGGCAATATCAAGCCCGAAGTATTCTCAGATCATTCTTGGGCAAGACAAAGGCAACATTTGAAGATGAACCAGCGTGGGAGCGCCTGAAAGAAAGGCAGACAGAGTTATCGGCGAAGAAGTGAAGGGTGTAAAAGCGAGACTGTATTATTAGCCAATTGTACCAGCTCAGGATTAGAAAGTAGATGATTGTATATGCACATTGTATGCTATAGACAAGTGATGGCAGTTCCGCTAGAGTACTCTTCATGCCGGTTTGAATTCAGCTAATGAAAGTAATGAGTTTAGGTTTAAAAGCAGAAAGGCAGAACCTACTGTGATGGGCACCCTTCTTTGGCTCCATTGCGTGCTCAGACTTGAGGTCATAATTATGGTGTCCGACTATCAGGATACAATTAGCTGAAATCAACACCCCAGGTAGAGGTAGACCAACAGTAGTCCATCTCTGTCTCCTCGAAAGAAGTAGGCAGGCTCTTGCCAGCGACAGACTTGAGGTATTCGAGGGTGCTAGAAAGCGCAGGTACAACCGCATCTACTTGAATAGCCAAGGCCACAACATCCTTCAAGGCGGAATAGCTCTTTGCCGCTTCTTGCGACACGCTCTTGTCCAGCAACACATTGATTAGATGAGGGTCTTTGTGGAAGACGGGCTCGAGGAGATCGGCGATACCGTCGGACTGAATGATACAGCCTGTTGAAGATAATTTAGCAACGTCGATACATCCACAAGAAGACATACCTGCGCGCCAGATCTGAATGCAACGCTCGAGCGAGACTTCCCATTTCTCATCTTTCGAGGCTCTTGAGATGACCTGGGAAACAGCAGCATTGGTCTTTGGGCTCGCGGTCTACAAGGTTGTTTACTTACATTGAGACCTTGAATGAAAGCAGCGAGAATACAGACGTGTAATGCGCTGAGTAAGATGCATCAGCGCTCTTTTAGCTCTTTTACGAAAGACTCACTCGTGTAGCTTGTTGATGAATTCTTCCTTGTTCAGATTTGCAGGCGCTTTACTTGGCTGCGGCAGGTTCATGTGTTTGATGACTTGTTCTCGCTCTCCTCGATTTGCAGACACCAGACGCAAGAAGTGAGCAGTTGCAATACTTGGAGCAGCTACATGTCGAGTCGCCGCTTCCCAGATGGACCATACGCCTGCATCGGCAACGTCAAAACCAATGTCGTGATACGGCTAGCGTGGGCTTACCAGTGCCTTCACTATCGTCTGCATCTTGCGTCACCTTGTCCTCAATGTCGTCTACAATGCCTTTGTTGTTCTTGATGCCATCGCCTTGCTTGAAATGGGTGATTTGTGAACCGATTTGCTGAAAGCATTGTTAGCTCGAGCGAATGATCATGCTGATAAGAAAGTTGCAGACTCACAATCAAGAAGTTACCCGAAAGACCACCTTTGTCGCCCCATTTTTCAAAGATATCTCCGCATTCGTCGTTCGATAGGTCCAAAGTATGGCGAAGGAGAGTATAAACCTCGCAAATTGCCGAGAGCTCAGCCTGCTCGATACCATTGTGCAGACACTAGGCCATCATGAGCTACTGCCAAAGACAGGCGAAAGGCAAAAACCTACCTTTACGTGATGGCCAGCACCTCTTGGACCGATGTACTGCGCACAAGGGTTGCCCTTCTTATCATTGACAGCCCACGCATTGAGCAGATGAGCCACTTTGTCGTAGACCTCCTTGTCGCCTCCTGGGCTGAATGAAGGGCCCCGTCGAGCTGCTTGATATCCGCCCGACACCCCGACTCCCATCCAGTGTACTGGACCTTTGCCGAAAGAGGCTTCGGAGCACCTGTTTTGTCGACGCTCAGTGTTCTGATACCACTCATTACCACAGTCCAATACAATGTCGCCCTTGTCAAAGAAGCCTATGCACACGATCAGCTAGATAGAAGCTCAGAGGGACTTCACACACCTTCCATCTCGTCAATCAGCTTGTCGACTACACTACCGTGTGGCAGCGAGAGGACGATGATCCTATGAGCTTGATCTTTTGGTGACGAGTTCATAAACTCCTTCAAGTCCGTAAAGCCTCGGACTTGATCCTTCTTGATCTATATCATAAATTAGTGCAGTATTATGCAGTCATAGGCTGTTCAAACCTTTTTATTGCTTTGCGTCGTCTCGATGATGGCGTCCACAGCTTTCGCGTCCTTGTCAAACAGACTGACGGAGCTGCCTTTCTCCGCAAAGAGAGCTATGCAACGCAATCGTGTTGATTAGCCTGAGCGAATTGAAGCTGATAGAGATTCACAGGCCATGCCTCCACCCACTGTCCGAAGCTGTCAGGTTGGACATAAGACTCGCACAACACGACGCACTTGAGCCAGATCCGAGAATGAGGATATGTTCCATCTTTGCGCTGCTCTGCCTTGTTCGCTGTACAGCGTCAACAGGTGCCTTGAATTCCCCATGACGCGCTTGCCCGAATAAACCATCAAGTAAGGTTCCCCATCAACAACGTTAACAGTCGCTGGAGCCATGCCAGCATGCATCAAGTAGTCAGATCAAGATTATTGGCGCGCAATCTGTCGCAGTCCTGTCGCTTGGCGAAAGAAATAAAGCCAAAAAATGAAAACAGCTCGCGGCCGCAAGACAAGAGCGAAGAAGAGCCTGACAGAAAGCATACAATAGCAGAGAGGGATGCTGCGCTCATGAAAGCTCTCGAAGAAAGATCAGGTGAAGGTGGTGCTTCAGCAGGTAAGTTTTGTTCGGTGCGAAAGGCAAGGCCGTGCTAATGTCTGGCAGTGGAATATGAGGACGGCAAGGCGTCGTCTGTCAAACGGAACGTCAAATCGAACTTGTTAGCCTTCCGTTCGTGGCACCACACAGAGCGCTGACCTGCGACTAAACAGCTTTCGATACATATGAGTGTCAATATACCTGCGATTGTGCTTTCTTGCTGCCCTTCTCTTTACTATCTCTATACTGTTCTGAATAACGTCTGCATAACGCTGCTTCCTCTCTGTTTCGGTTACGCATTAGGTCCTATCTTCCGCATCGTGCCGCAGCACTTGATACTGTTACTTTTGCGCAAATTTTCTTTCTCTACTCTCTCTCTCTCTCTCTCTCTCTCTCTCTCTCTCCTTCCTTTCTCTCTACGCAAATGACAGGCGGAAAAACTGCGTCGTATGGCTTAGCCGATGGAGAAGCAGCCAAAAAGCGTGCTCCCAAGAAGCGGAAGAACAAATGGGGAGGACTTTCACTGCGTGAGCCTTTGCGATTAGAGTTCGAGCATGTACTAATGCACTGTGAACCCGCTGCAGCACCACAAGATGAAGTCGACGTATTGCAAATCATATCGGACGAGGAAAAGCAGGATGCTATAGAAAAGGCGGAGGAAGAAGCTCAGCGCAAGGTGGGTACACTTTCCAGTGAATTCTATGCTCACGGGCTGGCCTCGAACAGAAGATATTTCACCTGCGCATCTCTGGACCATCGGCTGGCAAGATTGATATATCAGTTCTGGACCCGAACGAATGGGAAGAATGTCATCAGACAGCTAAGAGAGAGCTCGCCGTCCTACTGAGGGATCGCACAATCGATGTTGACCGAACTACGACCTACTCTAGTCATCTACCGGAATACCTCTTGCGCCTGATCTTGAACCAGAAGGACAGCTGGGGTGTCACAATGCTCTTCTACGCCATTCGTCGCGGTGATCCGAAAATCGTAGAATTCTGTCTCAAAGCAGGATCCGACCCTGACATGCCCTGTCAAGTCAAAGTCAACGAGTATGGTTTGTGCCTCTCTGTGTCGCCTTTGGTCTTTGCCATTGCCGGTGATTACGATTCGCCTACCCTGCGGTTCCAGTCCCCCAACCTTGTGCGCTATCTGCTAGCCTACGGCGCTGCACCATCAGCCGTCCCTTTGGTGCTGTTCACGCCTCCAGATCGTCCCACCGGCCTCGATTCTGATGCATCTGATCAACTCCACCAGCTTTTGGAAAGCAAGCTTACCTTCTCCCATCGCTACTTACTGGACCTGGCTACTCGACTTGGCAAGCCTACTTTACGGATGCGAGCCAAGATGCTGGAATACGATATGGAAGAGCTCATGCGAATTCCTTTTTTTCTTATCGGGCAAGAGTGGGGTATCAGGGCGGTGACGTCCAGTTTGGTTACGCATCGGATGTTGGGTGCAAAGAAACCTCTTGTTCTAGCCTTTGCTGGGTCAGTATCGCTTCTGTACCGTATACAAGAAGCTGATATTCCGGTAGACCCTCCGGACATGGCAAGACGCATCTTGCGCAGTCTCTAGGCCAATTACTCAATCTGCCGCTTCTTTCCGTCTCCATGAACGACATCACGACGAAGTGGGAGCTGCTGGGCTCTGCGACTGGCTATGCAGGCAACGAGAAGGGCGCACCTCTAAGCAACTTTCTTTCACGCAATCGTGGTCAGCCTTGCATTGTCTTCCTCGACGAGTTCGAGAAGACCGGAAGAGAGTTGCAACAGGTCTTTCTGACTTACTGGCAAGAAGGTACCGCTTAAGTCTTGACGAGAGAACTCAAACTGAATATATCGATAGGCACCTACGTCAATCACAAGTCTGGTAACAAGGAAGACATTGCACAAGTCATCTGGATCCTGGCAACGAATGTTGTGGATGAGTGTATCTCTGTCATCTTCAAGGAGGAAGAAGAGGCTTTGATAGCACACGAGCTGACGACGGGTAAGCAAGCTTCGAGTGTAACCTCCTGAGCTGACACTCAGTCTAGAGCGCTACAATGAGATCTCGGCGCGAGTAAAAAAGTCTCTGCAGCATCATTGGGCAGTAAGCTCTAACCCATTCCTATCTGATCTGTCTGATTCTCTGATGCAGGCTTCAGTCACATCCCGCATCAGTCGAATCATACCTTTCTTTCCCTTCACGGCAATGGAAGCTCAAGCTGCCGCTTCTGAGGCCATCAACGACATCAGGAAGACTTTGTGCGCCGAACAAGATATCTTGAGCCTGATCGACCCAGACAAGGAGCTGGCGATTGTTACAGAAGTCGCCGACGGCTACGACCAGGCAGAAGGTCATCGATCGATTGCGCATTCGGCATACCAAAAAATCGGAGAGCTCGTCGCTATGGAATACCTCGAGCAAAAGGAACCCGCACCTGAACCCGAGGCAGATCTGCACAAGACGTACGAGGCGTATCAATTAGATACACGCAATATAGACGACCAGATTGTGACGCGTCGCAAGGCTGGTCGAGATGTCTCATGGAATGGCTACACGGGCCGTGAAGCTGTCGAGTAAAATCATAGTGACATGTAATTACAAGCGTGCATGAAATTATCCATTACTACAGCACCCGATACGCTATAGGCTCCGGCGATTTAGCCTAAATAATGTGAGGAGTAACATCAAAGGCCAGAGTAACGGAGCGAGAGTCGACGCTGCTGAATCCGCTGCTGCTACTGAAGCATCTGTCGTATTCGCTGTGCTGAGGTATGTAGCCGGTTCGTATATTACAAAGCGATCGAGATCTATAATGTGGCCTATAAGCGAAATTCGACAGTGGAAAACGTGAGCATACCGAAGAAGCTATCATTCACTCCAGCAAGATTCGTAACCGAGATTAAATGCTCGGAAGAATTCAGGTACGCTTGATAGAATTGTAAACCAGGCAGCGTCTTTTCGCAAAGCTTGCCAAAGTCTCCGCCGCAACCAGCAACAGCGTTCAGAGTGGTATTCTGACCATCTAATGTGACGGTAAAATATTGGTGGTCGTTGCTCTAGAGAGTACATCAGCTTGGCCGTCTTGAAGTTAGCGTACAGCGCACCTTGTCACCATACACAGCGATAGCGGAGCCTAAACAACATTAGCTTGAAAGACGGTATATCATTAGGAATGAGCTCACCGTTAAATCGCAAGCTAACGGAAGCGCCGTCGCCATTCGTATAGCTTGTTGTCCCGCCGCTAAATCGCGTGTCACCTTCACAAAGAGGTCAGCCCAAGCCAGACGGGCGAGAGAGAGATCTACTGTTGTTTCCCCATGTGCCTTCGTATATCAGCCTTGCATCAGTATCCTCGACAGTCGTGTTTGTTACAGTTGCCCTAGAAGAGGTAAGCCGCAGGGCAAACCAACTCGTATGATCCCTTACCCAGGTGCGCCTATCTCTACCTCCACTGTAATATAGTCCAGCGTGAAAGCCTGCCCTTCTCCATCACTCGTAGACCCAAGATTATTGACCACCAGCGAATGCGACGAAGCCGTAAGGTTTCTAGCTGCGAATAACAGCTGTCCTTTGGACTCTTCTGCTGCATAAGCCGTGTCGTTTGATGCTGTACCATCCAGCGTGACGGAGAATGTGCCTTGATTCGGTCCTGAAAGTCCGTAGATGGACACCGATGTTCCCGTAAAGGTCAAATTGAAAGCGCTCGAGGTATCTGTTGTACTGTGATATGTGTTTTCGTAGTAATCTGCATAGTCGTCGAATGTAGCAGTGTTCGAGGGGCTTTTGCGTAATGTTAGCGTTCGACTCATTGAAGTGCTCTGCAAGGCTGACTCGTTCGTGGTCCAGCTAGCTTGGGACGGTAGGTAGGTAATCGGACTGTCAAAGTCATCAATCGTGAAGTTCATCGTGCCAGACATGATCGTCTGAGGGCAAGAGGCAAAATACAGTCACCTAAGCAATTATCGATATTCTGTACAATGCTAGGCTACCCTGATGATTACACTATGTTAGAAGACATCGCCCGCGATGCGCGATATAACCACAAATCAATTGTACTGCATCAACAATCAGCGCGAGCTATATAGTCCCAAGGCAAGGCTCTTACTATTTGTAGAGATAAGATGGACCAGTACGCGTCCTCAAAGTCTTGCCCGTTATTGCGAACATATGCGAGGCAGCTGTCATAGCCAGTCTGTTGCGCTGCCGATTTAGTCTGGCCAGCTGCCTTGTTGACTGCACTACTATCAGCTGTGATCTAGCTAACCATGGAAGTGCTCACCCGAATTCCAAGCACCTTCAGCCCAGGTTCCACAAGCCAAAGTATTGAAGATCAAATGTTGATCCTGGATACATTTCGGCATGTTGAACCCAGCAAATCTTGCACTCGGTGTACCCCAGCTATTAGGATTCGGCCTTTTCCTACTTATATCGGAAGGTATATCATCTCGAGAGAAGAACCAAATAGAGATCGCTTCGTCTGTCCATTCTGTTGCCCAAACACCTCCATTGTTCCGATTGAAAGGAGCGCCAGCTGTACCCTTTTTCGTCTCGCGTAGACCACACCCTTGATTATTGGTCTCTTCTGATGCGCAATTGTTGGCGTTGGGCTTGTCCAGCATGAAATCGGAAGTGAAGCCCTTGCGTGACATGGTGCAGCCCGAACCGGTGTGAAGCGAGTTGGAATTCTGGGTAAAGTCGTGTACGAATTCACTGTACATCGTATGAGCTTGAGACCAATAGATGGGACAGTGCTCACATGATGTCGATCTCTCCATTGTCTGGCCACTTGCCTTTCGAAACCATCCAGTGCGCAGGCCACAATCCAGGAGCAGAAGGTAGATGTTCCACGTCGAGGATGAAGAGACCAGAGCTGGCAGAATCAGCTTTAGTTTAAAAGTCGAAGTGCGAACCCACTTGTATGCCTTTTTTGAAACTAGCTTGACGCTTTTCCGGAACTCGCTCTTCCTTGTAGTATCGAGCGACAATCGAACAGCACCATTCTGCACAGTTGCAAGTCCGTTTCTCCTAGCTTGTGCTTCATTGACATACTACAGAACGCGTTGGATTCCTTCTCAATGTATGACAGCTACTTACTACTGATGCACCTCCATTCGGATCAGATCCAGCTTCGAAATCAAACGCGTCGAGGAAGTCTCGTCCGCTAAGATCTGATACGAGCTTGTAGGAGTTTGCACGCGCTACCAATTTCGCGAGCTCTTTGTGACTGGATTTGGCTAACGCGCTTGCAGTAAAGAGGAGAGCGAAAGCAAAGATCCTCATGTTTGTACTTGCACAGGAAGAAAGGAATTGAATGTAAGAGGAGAGATATGCGTAGCAGGACCAGACTAGTTTAAGGAATGATAAGATTTCGAAAGGGAACACTTGGCTTGATACTTCGCCGGTATTTTACGCTGACAGTAACCTTCGTACACAATCATTCCACGACAAGAAAGAACACAAAACAGCGGGGGAAAAAAGTGGAAAGGCAGTATTCGTGCAAGTCATGCGTATCGCATTCGGACCTTTCGGAACAGACAGACAGCAGTCTCGAGTCGCTCAACAGATGAAGGAGAGAGCACAGTATACTTTTATAACGAAGGGGACATGTGGAAATTGAAAATGCTTGTTGGCGAACAAGTCATGCGTTGTCGGTTGATCTCTATCCGCCATACTCGCTCATATTTGGCGAGGCTGTGTAAAGATCAGAGACAACACATCAGGCCCTTTATCGCGGCCAGCAAGTGTGGCAATCGCCTGTAGCCCCGCCTTTCCGCAGATACTCAATAGCCGTTGGCGAGACACCCTCTCTTGTTTTTAGAGGCAGCAAAATCTGAAGGACTAGACATGGCCACAACAGTCTCTAATAGCGCTGCGGCTGCCAACAAGACGCCTGCAACTTCAGCGCAAGGCAGTCTCGCTTCGGCTCTCTTCAACAGAAAGAAAGCAAAGTCGAAAAAGAAGCACACGCCGCCTCCAAGCAGGCCTAATGGTGTTGCTGTCTCTCCACCACCTGCAGAGCCTTTGTCTTCAGCGGACGATAATCAAGTAGACGATTTGGCGGATCAGCTATTAACCCAACTCGATGAACGAGACAAGAATGCAGAACCAGACGAGAACGACAAAGGTGCTACCAGGCTAGTAGAGAGAGCGCCGTCGACGATAACAGAGACGGCCTCTGTTGCGCCCTCGTCATCGAGCGTTAGCAATTCAGCAGTGTCCATTTCAGCCTCCTCAAACAAATCAAGCAGTTCCATGTCATCTTTCAAGAACGGCATGAAAGACCTCTTTTCGCCTTCTAGGGCCAAGAGCAGACAACAAGCTAGGAAAGACAGGCGGGAAAAGGAATTTGTTGACATGCAATTGGCTGCGAGGCGTGAATTGCAAGAAAACAAAGATACGGATTGGGCTGAAGAGGAGCATCAAGAAATGTTGAGAATATGCAAAAGCCTGCACGCGGAGCTCAGGGAGATTTCGCCAGACGGGCATTGGTGGGCATTCATGCTTTTCGATTCCTCAAATTTGGCTCAGACTGTATTGTGACAGTCTGTATGCGGCTCTAGCGGATCAGATGAACTCGCATCGCTTCAATAGAGAAGTGAGCCTTCATACTCTATGCATTTGTGCCATCGCTGACACATCTGTTCAGCTCGAAACATATCAGACAGTCCGGACAGGCGTTGCGCAGCACATGCGACAGAACCCAGATGAATTCCTGCCTTTCCTCGTATCAGAGACAGAGGGTAGCGACGGAATTATGGCACCAGGTAAGTTTGCATGTGCGATCTCGGCGCAATGTCCGATGTTTACCAATTTTCGCTTGCACAGAGGAATACGCTGCGTATTGTGACAAGATAGAAAAGACTTCGGAATGGGGCGGTCAGCCAGAGGTGCGTCTTTACTAGGACTGCAGATGTCGATTGACGTTATGACTCGATGACAGATCATAGCAGCATCAAAAGCATTCAAAGTACCCATTCATATATATCAAGCGCATACCAAGACTGTCAAGATTGGCGACGAGCAATTCACCAAAGCATTACCTTTACGATTATCGTGAGTTCTCGGCATCAGGGCTCGGCCAAAGTCAGAACCACATGTTGATTTCCTTGATCAGGTATCATCGTCACATGTATGGGCTCGGCGAGCACTATAATTCCCTCAGTGCGTCTCACCCACTCTCTTACATTTTGATGAAGCTGACAGTAAATTTGATGTGTTTTACAGGACAAAAGATCGTAGATATGTCCCATAGCGCATACTTTGCATTTGGTTGATTGTGTTTCCCTCTCGTTCGAAGGATTACAACAACTTTATAGCTCCGTCGTTCTAAGCGTGGGAGCTGCTGTGCTTCGGATGCATCGAGGCGCAGCTGTTGTCGCTGATGCTTGTATCCAATGTATATTCGTATTAATGGCAGCAGATAGAGCGGCTGTAACTCAGTCTTGAGCTTGTGACGGCATCCTACCTGTTGCCACTTTAATGAACTTTGTTCCGAGAAGCCCGCCGCTCTTATCAACGAACAGAATTTCAGGCAGTGTCCTGTTGTACCTAACGGCTTGAGACAAGGCTACAGCGATAGTCGTCTATAGCTGTCACTCTTGCACTTGCTTTGTTCCGGGATAGTGTAAAACCGAGTCAGGCAAAGGCAATTTTCCTGCCAAACGCCGCTATGAGTTCCAGAGCGAGAAAGCCGTCCTCGAAAGCAGTTGAGATTGCACGCTCGCACCAGCATTCGCCTGCGCCCGCAAAGAAACCAGCAGCCTCGAAAGCTAAAGCCAGAAAAGGCAATCAAGCGAAATCATCCAGCGCAAAGACATCAAACGCGCAAAGGGCAGATGCGGCAGATGGAGATAATGGACCGGCAGCAAATCGTTTGTACTGCATTTGCTTGGGGACGGATGATGGGACGCCAATGATTCAATGCGAGGGCTGTGAAAATTGGTACGTATTCTCGCTCTACATGCTTTGCTTTGCTAGTCCAGTACTCATGCTTGCCTGCAGGTTTCATTTCAGATGTATGGACATGGATCCTCATGCTGCGGGAAGGATTCAAGCCTACTACTGCGAGATTTGCACCGAAGTCGGCGCTGGCGTTACACAGTGTGAGTCTTTGCTCTTGCTCTGTTCTACTCTTCTGTTCTTTCTCTTCTCTGCCCTGTCTGAATCTCCCGCCCCTTCTTGCATGGACCTTTCCAAATCAAGTCGTAGAAGAGTTGGATATACGACCATGGTTTGGGTCTCAACGCACGAACAGACTGTCTCTTTGCCAAATACAAGCCTATACGTTTGTCTTTGCAAAGAGAAAGCTCTGTGTTGGACGATCGAGATGCTGTTGCCCGTACTTCGCGATCCGCCTACTCGGAGTGCTTCGATACACCCTGCAGCGGTCCAGCATTGTCATACTGTCCAGCATAGGATGAGGCAGCAGGCAGAACGTGCATGAGTGTGACCGCGCCCTCTGTATCTCTAAAGGCCAATGAGCCACATTGCGTGGGCCATTCTTGCATGACTGTCTCGTCCAATCGAGCGGTAGCATGGTTGCCTTCTCCCCCTTTTCTCATCTTCCTATTGTATCTTCAAACGAAGAGAGCTGACTATCGTTTTTTTTTCTTGTGCAGATTTGCCCGAAGGCTACGAACCCACTGGCCAAGATGAAGACTCTGGTCCAGATTACAAGGAAGCAAGAAGCGACGGTGGGGCATCTGACGCCAACAACACCCGCATGGACGAAGATTCGGGCAGCGATGCAGTGCAAACTTTCGAGCAGCGGAAGAAGAGGAAAGCGCCCAAGTCAACTACTGTTCGAGTGAATTCTATGAAGCGTAAGAAGCAGAAAAAGGCAGAAGGCTTAAGCAGCAGCGAAGATGAGGATGATGACTATAATGGTGAAGGCGATGCGGAATTGGTCGAGGACAAACGAGAACGCTTGGGTCTATCGAAACATGGTAGCAGAGTGAGTTTTCTTTCATCTATGCTGACCAGAGATTGACCTGTCTTTCCTTTAAGAAACCCGCTCCCCGTCGCAAAGAAAGCTCGAGCGGATCTGGCCATCAGTCAGATCGAACTAGGCAGTCTTGCATCGAGACTCTGGCCAAGATTTTAGAGCCCATCTTCTTCCCTGGTCAGACCAACACATCAGCACCATCTCAGCGATCTCTTGACTTTTCATCTGAAGTTGAAGCCGAACTCTTCGAACAGCATGCGGACGGGGACGGAAGAAACCGAGCTCCCAAGGCCAAGTACCTGGGCAAGTTCCGTTCGCTCATCTACAATATCAAGACGAACGAGACACTTCGACTGCAAATCGGTTCAGGTAGTCTCGAGCCAACACAAGTCGTCAACCTTTCGCCCGAAGATCTGCTCACTCCAGAGTTGCGTGCCATGGCCGAGAACGTTCGTGCTAGGAGTCTGAAGGACAGCGTGAAGCAAGTCGAAGCCGGACCTCGTATTCGGAAAACGCATAAAGGCGAGGAGGTCATCGACGATGCCACCACCACCGAGAATGTTTCAAGGGACAAGACTGCTCCTGAATCCATGCGAGCTTCAACATCATCCATGCAAATTGATGCACAAAGTCCGCAAGCGCTCAACGAAAGCTTCAACGGCGCAAGATCTCCATCTATGTCAATGCCTCCGCCAGATGATGTTAACAGATCACCTCATCACCAGCGCTCCAATAGCTCTAGTCAACGACCACGCATGCCGAGCGTCTCTCAGTCGTCCGTCTTCATTCCTGAACCCGATTTGGGCGCCGAGGAGAATGCTCTTTTGGACCAGCTGATCGTGTCGGAACCTGCTTCGATGCAAACGACACCTGCTCTCGGCAAAGAAGGTACTCCTCCTCAAACCGAATCTGGCGGCCAATCGCCTGCTTCGAAAGCCAAGTTCGACTTTTCTTCCATCTGGGGTTCTTTCCAATCACCTGCTACACCAAAGATCGAACAAGAAGGTGATGAAGATGGCAAGGCAAATGCAGGGGATGGAGATGACGAGTACGACCCATTCGCAAACGTTCCTGGCTCGTCCGCTCCGGACGATGTCGACATGGAGCTGGAAGAGCTTCTCAGCGGCGCTACAAAGGCACCTGTCACCACCACTCCGCCTGGCAGTCCCCCACCTCTCGATGCTGTTCCCAAATCAGAGTTTATTCGCTCCTTTGCACCTGTCTGGCGTGGAGACGTGCTCATGCCGGATGAAGGCGGCTATCCATCCGTCGCTGTACAAGTAGCTGGCAGAGCGTTAGGCTCAGCTGAAGAACTCTGGAAGTCTATCTTACCTACCTCAATGTTCATGGCTGGTCGAATCGAGTCAAAGACCGCTCTGGATTACCTTGTGCAATGTGCTTTCGCCAGCTCGAGAGAACTTGTTGTCGTTGCCCTTCTACCAGATCTTGATGGCCCAACAGCGTCACACCCAGACAGACCAACAGCCGAAAGCGGGACGGCCAAACAGAGCCACTTGATCCAATTTCTCAGCAACAGGAAGCGCTTTGGTGTCTGCCCACCTTCTGATCAGCTCAAGAGGGTGGTCAAAGACATCTACGTGGTTCCTTTGCTCGCCAAAGAGCCGCTGCCAGAGTACATTGAATTGCTTGATCAACATGCTCTGGGTGAATCTGGAGAAAGGGATACGGATCTGCTTTTGGCTGTGATGGTCATGGTCAAGGGTGCTGTTCAACCTGGAGCTGTCTTGCCTCCCTCAAACCCAACACCGCCTGTTCAAACACCTCAAGCAATGCAAGCACCTCCAATGACACAGATGACACCTCAACAATTCCCTTCTGCGCCTGCTGGTTTCCCTGGTCCACCTCCATCTGCAGCCCCAGACCTGTCATTGATCGATCCAGTTGCCCTGCAAGGTCTTCTTTCGCAACCTCAAGCGCTTCAAAATCTATTTGCAGCCAACAACCAAGCAGCAGCTGGATTAATGAACAACCCGAACCTCGTTCCAGCTCTGCACAGCAACTCCAACATTATGCAAAACCTCGCTTCTGATCCGAACCTATTGCAAACTTTGTTGGCAGCTGTTCCACCTAACCCTCCGACTGGACCCAGCGGCTTCTCTTCTTTCCAACCTCCTCCGCAAGGGTATGGTCAATCTTATGGTAACGCGGATTGGGATCGTCGTGGCCCACCTCGAAACAGATCGCGTTCTCGCTCTCCACCAAGGAGAAACAGCCGAGGCTTTAGAGACGAGCGAGATGATTATGGAAGGGATGATTATGGCAGAGACAGAGATTACAACAGGAGGGGATCAGACAGAAGAGGGAGCAGAGATTTTGATAGTCGCTCAAGGGATACAGGCTGGAGCAACAGAGGAAGACGCTGAAGTATCCTTGACTGTAACAATAGAGCAAATGGCAAATGTAGTTGTATACTTTTGTATGGCTGTCGCTTATCTCGGACTATTACTGCCGATCGAAGTTGGACAAAAGATGGTCCAGCTCTGTTCCTCTTCACCGCCCAAATTTGCAGACTTGCATCTACGCAGAGATACTACCCCTTTTAAATGGAAGCTACTGCTACTGCTGCTTCAAATGGCATCAATCGCAATCAGGCGCACCAGAATGTAAGCGTCGGCTCCGCACTAATTATATCAGCTCGTCCTCATGAAAGTCCCCTGTGTGTGTACTACAGTTATTCCTTAGACTATCCTACGCTGCCCTAAAGGTCGAGAAGGGCTGGTCAGACAAGAGAATTGGCGAAGTCGAACGATTGCACTCTTTCTCAAAAAAGGCAGAGCAGCAACAAGCAGACGCAGCTCGACGACAGCAGCTAGGGCAATCTGGAGCTGTCGCCTCAGCTGGAGAAGGCTTGATTCAACCCAGTGCTGTTGCTTTAGGCAAGAGGAAACAGCGGGATTCGAATAGTCATGAAGCTGCAAGCAAGCGCTCTTCATCTTCCAGGCCAGGCGAGGCAGCACACAGTCCTTATCCACAGATGGTGCCAGGCTATGGCCCGAATCAACCAGCTCGACCTAATTCGTATGAAGCATTCTGGCAAAGCACAGTGCCGTCACCGAATGGGATGCAACCACCGCATCCTGCTACCAGTATGCCGATACACCAGCTCGCTCAGATGTACAATGCTCCCTATGGTCAAGCACCTCATCAGATCATTCCCTCTTCCATATCACAGCAGTATCCCTATCCTCAGCAATACATGCCGATGCCAGCACAACATCAGAATCAGCACGGCCTCCCCATGTCGCAAACTGGCGCTGGTCTACCTCAGTCTAACGCACCACCAGATTTCACCTTACCACAAGCAGTCTCTCCCTCGCGGAAGTTGGACAGAAACACTCTCCCAACTTCGAATTCAGCAACAGACATTTTCGTTCAAGCTACTTCTTTGGCTCCTTCGTCAAGAGGGTTGCATAGTGCTGCTCATTTACAAGAGATGGACAATTCTTTTGGGTCAAACAGTCCCGTGACGCTAGATGATCTGGATGTGAGTCATGTAAAGCGTACGTGTCACGAGTCTAGCCTGATTCATTTTGATTCAGGGCATGTTTGGTTCTCAACCTCGTCAAAGTCAATCTGCTCCTGTTCCACCCGCACCTCTACTTCCACCTAGTCCAAGAGCAAGACGTAAAGCAGCTACGAAAGTCAGTACGCCTGTCCCACCTGAGGATGAGGAGGAAGAGGAAGAAGCGGAAGATGAAGTTGATGAAGTGACTAAAAGACGCAAGAGACTGCAAGTGCGAGGAAGGCAGGAGGACAGTTCGGGTGAGAGCGAGTATAATCCTGATGGGGATGAATGAAGCGTAGAGCAAGTTGTTTGAAGGGCTTGTGAGGGGGTGGTGCTTCTATGTGGTTATTGAAGGAGAATGTATGCGCAAATGTTACATTGTATGATGATCTGCTCATAGTACAGCCTTCCACTATGCTTGAGCACTACGAACCTGGTTTCACACGGCCGTAGTCAAGGCCAGGGTCGAGCTTTCCTTTCTCTTTATCGCTCCTTGTCTTGCACCACATACAGAACTTCAATATGGCTCAAGTGAAGCATCCCTTCACGCTGAATAGGAGCACAGTGTGCTTATCGCGTCTGTTTAGGCTGCACCCTTCCAATTCGACTGCACAATGACCTGCAGGCATGTTCGAAGCTTGGTGTCGTTCAGCATTGGCTGATTCCAAAGGCCTCGTCCCTGCAGCGGCTGCTCAGGCGCTGTAGAACGCGTATTGAAGAAAGCGCAGACTGAAGGTGAGCGGGTCCGTGCGTCACGTTGGTAGCAATAGCTGATGTCTGAATAGATGTGATAACGTAGGCAGGAGATGCGCTGTCAGCATGAGAGCTGATGTCCCACGCCTCTTTGTCTACAGAAGCTTCGAAGTTGACCTAAAGACTCAGCTGGTCACTGTGACGCCAAAGACTGCTACATATGTCAGTGGGAGGTCGAACTATCGTCGTGTGCAGTTCACTGATCCATCGGCGTGTCACAGGAGGACATCTTCAAGAGGATAGATAAGGTTCGCTCATGCACAAACGGTCTTACTTCTATTGCTCACACCTATTGTAGACAGGCAAAGCTATCAACTATGGCGATAATGGGTGAGTTCTGCTCTTATACTCCTGGTACTGTCAGCTAAGACGGGCTCGCAGTGATGGTAACAAGATCGTTGGTCTTTCCGCTTCCTCTTGTTGCGATAGCTCATCTAGCGCGAAACAGCCATATACCGACGAAGGACTAGCAAAGACTGGCAGCGCTACGAAAGCGGCCAAGCCATCGTGAACAGCCGCTTCAGAGCATGGGGAGTGTATTCTGGTCTTCAGCGAAGTCGTCATCATTGCACTCCGACCTCGCCGCCGCGTTATCTGACATCTGTCCCTGCACCTGCTCTTTCCTCATCTGTTCGCCTTCCCCCTTAAAGCCCACTCTACCAGATTTTGCACTTCCGACGCCTGAGCTTGAGCCCCGGAGCTTGGAGTCTGGAACGCGCTTGTTTACCACATGTTTTGGGCGTTCATCTCTTCCTTTTTCTCCTTGTCCCCTCTCAACGACGTAAAGCCGACATGGGTATTGGAGCAGTAAACCAGCCGCTTTACATCCGCGGTCTCCCTGAGGTAGGACCTCTTCTCCTCTAGCGAGCCAGATTGACGTCTTACGTTCTTTAGGGCGTGACTATGTACATCACTGATGTCGAACTCATCGTTCCCTCTACTGAAGGCTGCGATTGGTGGCCTACCTGGATTGCGACTGGCGGTTCAAACATCCTCACAAAAAGAACGAGCGTAAGCCTGCTGTTTCCTCGGAAAGGTTCACTTTAACACAAGAGTACTCTAGGTTGACGAAAAGAAGAAGATCTTCCCACAAACCGTCTCTCCCACTATTCGTGACGGCTTGATTGGCACTTTGGGTCTGTCCACTCTGAACGTCACCGATTCTGGAGAAGGTCCTTCCGCTCGAATCCGCTTTGCATTCACCGGCAAGGCCGTTCGCGATGGCAAAGAAGTTGTGGTAGACCAGATCGGCAGTATCCTCGTCGAGACTAGCGAATGGGGAAGCTGGAGCGGCATCTTCACATTCAAACCTTTCCACCGACCAGACACTACCACTGTCGTGTATCAGGTTGGTGGGTCTGATGCACAGCCCAAGTCCAACACCAACGACGCCATGCAAAGTCCTCGCGGTATCGAGTTGAAAGTTGACGTGGATGCTGCTGGCAGATTGGGCATGAAAGCCTTTGTGATGGAAGACGGATGGCACGATGCTTTCGACTATGCTATAGTCAGTTCACTCGTATCAAGCTCAGACTCGGCTTTTGATTGATCCATTCATTCGACAGAAAGGCATCTTCTTTGTCAACGAAGCCGCTGCGGGTTGGGCTGTTGGAGCTGCTGGTCTGGGTGCAGGTGCTGTTGGTGCAGCTGTGGGATTGGGTTATGGTGCAATTACTTCCGTGCTACTCTAGAGGATTCCTGGGCCCAAATAAGATTTGACCTTCGACGTTGTTTTGATCCAACGATGATCAGAGTGACGTTTGAGCAAGAGATGACCATGTTCCACAATGCCTATACCCCTGCCTGCAACAGTTGTAGAAGATACCCGAAGCCTCGTTTATTGGGCATACTGGCCTGTCGAATTAGACAAGCCTGTCTTGACCAACTCTGAACCGTTATACTCGGTGGACACTACACGTTATGTGCTGGCGATGGACGACAATCTCAGCGGTGCCATTACAGTAAGCTTATCAAGCGCACCTGTTCCTCAAAGTGTGCTAATCTGGAGGCTTCAGCTGCTCCAGGGTCTTCAAGCTTTTGCGAGCCATCTAGAAATGGATCCATCTCGAGTCCTACCGCGCTCCATCCTTAACTCTTTGCTCGATCAGCTTGAACAAGCACAACGCTACCTAGTAGCACCGACCATCCGATTCGTCCGAACAAAGGGGACACGAGTGTATGCTACAAGCTTTGTAGCTGGTGAATTTGTCGTATCAAATACTTTGTGAGTGACCCTCTCTTTCTCCGTAGTGTGACTGAAAGAGTGGTAGCATACCGGCGCGAGATGATCCAGATCGGCAACGATGGATTGACTGCGGGATGCTGCACCACTGTAATCTGACGCTGCTTTCATGCTATAGTAAGCCCTGCTTCCTTCCGCTCGATGACGTGCTGAACTTCTTTTCGCTCAGGAGAAACCGAGAATAGAACAAGAAGTCGAATCGAAGAACTCCTGATCAAACTCACCCCGGCCAACTTGGGCAGGCGCCTTCGCACCGAGTCAGACGAGTCTCGAGTCTCGCTTATCTCCGCCGGGGCATCAGAATAATCGCCCGCGCTCGAGCATGGCTCATCTCGTCCCTGTTGAACCTGTCTGCTATTGGCACATCACTCTGTAATATTATCTCCGTGTGTATGACCCAATGTATCGTTATTCAGGCCTTACAGCAGCGCTGGCCGCTCTCTTTCCGTCACCATAGCCCGTTTTCTTTCCATTAGCGTTCGGCTTGCCATCGGATAATCGGTGGGAATGCTTCGGCAAACGCTGAACGCTAGTAGTCCGATGAATGCTTGTGCGAGCGGTATAGCGTTGAAGGAATTACAGAGCGTTGAAGGAATTGCAGAAGCTTGATCAAGTTGCAGAGCGCTAAAAAAAATCACAGGGCGTTGAAGAATTCGCCGAAGCTTGAGCAGGTCACTGAAGCTTGAGTACTTAACAGAGCGCTGAAGAAATTGCAGAGCGTTGAATAAATGCCAGAACCTTGCAAAATCGCAGAGCGCTCTACAAATTGCCGAAGCTTGAGCAAACTGCCCACAGAGCGTTGGAAAAAATGCAGAGCACTGAAAATGTCGCCGGAACCTGAGCAAATTGGCGAACATTGACCAAGATGGCCCAGCATGAGCGAGTTGGCCCGAGGTCGAGCAAGTTGGCCCGAGCTTGCGCTGACTTCTTGTGCCTATTGTCATGCTATAGCAGACAGGTTTAGTACTGATTTGATACCTGTCTCTTACTGGAGCAGTCTTCGCCGTGTAAGTCCAACCTTGCTTTTGTTTATCTGCGCCACTATTCCTACCGCGCACTGATCATGAGTAAATCTTGCAGAATTGATAAAGTCTGGAATTTCCCCACAAGAGCATTCGAGAGGACAAGAACAGAACAGAGTAGATCTTCGTCATCCGTCTTTGAGATCTGGAAGAGCTAAATAACAGGCGCTAGATGCATCCTTCAGCGAACACCGCCTACTTCACAGGTCATCCAGTAAGTCACGCGATGTCTTGTTGCTGTCGCATAGGCCGTTCAAGTTGAATACGTCTCTTGTAGCAGATGCTTTCGCGAGAGACGCAGGACATCGTCAACAAGCTTGCACGACATGGACGAGAGAAAAAGGTCTGCACGCGTGCTTGAGAAGACTTCCAATCTTTAGAATATTGACATGCGCGATATTGTGACAGGCCACGAAAAAGACAGTTGCATTTGCAGCGCCTTCCGGGTCAGCTACTGTGCAGCAACAGGCTTCTAGTCCTTTGCCATTGACACAGCGCAAGTCGATAAAGTGAGTCGGTCTCGAATTCGTCGGTCGCTTGCTCCCAAGGAACGATGTTTTGAAATTTCCGACGACATGACCAGTTGACTGATATACCCTGCATTGTAGCGTATTCCAAAGCACAAGCAGCTTGGCCATGAGCGCGTCACAACTTAAAGAAAATGGGAAATTCCCGACAAGACAGGCATTCGAAGTCGCTCTTCAAGCAAAGGCAGCCGAAGATGGTACAATACTCAAGAAGGAATCGAGCAAGGATAGTACGGTCAGCGCTACAACTGGCAAGAGGATTCCAGGAAGATCAGCTTGGTACTGCTCTGCGGTTGAAGGTGAGAACTCTACGGGACAGGTCCTGCAGCATGCTTATTGCCGCTTGTTGTCTAGGTAATAAAAAGAACACAGCTATGAACAAGTGAGTCTTTGTTGCACGTGCAGCCGAAACCTTGCTCATCTGATATCAATAGATGCACCTATCAAGCGAATGCCAATGAGAAGCAAGACGGCATCTGGTGAGTTCTGATTGTACAGCGCCAGTGTACACTGACACGATAACGGCAGGACTATCACCCTCTGCGATTTGGAGCATTCATGTCCTAAAGGCTCGCCGAAGAAAGCAACTAGTTCATCTGCTGCCGCTGTCAAGCCCAAAACGGTGAAGAAGAAAGTTGCTCCTATAGCAACGGTCTACAAGGCTTCTGCGAACCCAGCCAACATGCCTCCTCGAGCTTCAACTTCCGCTTTACCTAACGCAACTAATGCTCGTCCAACTTCAACAACTCCTGCTACACCTCTTGTTGAAGCAATTCTGGATAAGTCAATATTCGAAAACAAGGAGAAGTTCGAAAAGGCAGCTCGTAAATTTGCTGCCTCTCGCAATGTGGAATTGGCAATCTTCAGTACCGGCCCAGAGAAGAAATCTTACAAAACCTACATGCACCTTTGCTGCAATCATGGCGGCACGAAAGGCTGGTCTGACCCTACCAAGCGCTGTACATGGCAGATCCATGCCGGCTTGAATAGCACTTTGGACAAATGGTAAGTTTTGACCCATTGCTGTTCAACTTCCTTCTAATAATTTATCTAGGGTCGTCAATCATGTCGATTACAGCCACGCACATGTCGATGTAGTGATGCGAGAGCCCGACCTGCTCGCAGATCTTTTCGACGAGTCTGTTGAAATGCCCACTGAGGAGCCGATCGAAGAGCCTATTGAAGAACCCATCGAAGATGCACTCATGGAAGAACCAGCAGAAGAATCAGACGACTCGATCGACGAGCCTCTTAGCGCGACTGCTTCTCCTCTTCCTAAAGCTCCTTCTCCCGTTGTTACAAAGAAACGTCCTCCGCCCGAAAGTGCACCTCGCGCTGGCAAGAGACAAAAGTCAGTCTCGAAACCTCGACTCGTCGATGCTTTCGGCGAAGCACTTGCTCTTACCAAAGATCAAAGTACTTGGCAAGAGAAGGACAAATCTGCACCCAAAAGGGTCTTGCCGCCGAATGCTATGTTTAGGAATATCAAAGAGTTTAAGGAGCAGGTGGTAGAAGATTTGAGACCTGAAGGGGATTTGGGTTGGAAGTTGGAGTTGGCTGAAGATGATCGAAAGGAAGGCAAGAAGCTTTACAAGTGCAGTGTGGATGCTTGCCCCTTGAAAGTGATGTGAGTGCTTCAATACACATTTCTTATCGATAAATGACGAGTTCTTGATTAGCTTGAAGCAAGATGGTAAACATGACTCCTGGCGAATCGCCAAATCCAACTACAATCATTCTGCTCATTCCCTCACTACTCCTCCAACATCACCTCCAACATCTCCAGTCATCGGAGCAACAGGGGCTCATGCAACAATGTCAGAAGTCTCGGACGAAGACAGTTCGGACGAAGAACAACTGGCCAAATTGCCGAAGGAAGTGTATCAGCGAGCAGCCACGTTCAAGCGAGATCCAGCACCTCCCGATCGCTCACGCATCAATTCGGCTCCTCCTGTCTCTCCTTCTGCTGCGTCTAAAGCCGCACTATTGGCAAGCATGGGTTCTTTCAAGTATCGCGCTCCAGATCGATCTGCTACAGCCGCGCCTGAAGTACCTGTTGCTTCGACCTCTGCTGTTGCTCCGACTCCGCTGTCACAACCAGCTGTCTTTTCGACATTGGGCGGTCCTGTAAAGGAAGAAGTCAAAGCTATGCCTCCTCCTGTTCGCAGACTCGCCCATGGCAAACGATCTTCTTTACCTCCATCAAACAGTCGGCAGACGACACCTACTGTTGACCCTCGCCTTGCAGCTAATCGCCCATCTCCACCTCAACCAGTCGTCGAATGTCGTCCTTCTCCACCTCCTCTGCAAATCAAGACTTCATTACCCGAACCAGATGCCGTCTCTGTTCGCTCTACGGTCTCGCCCGTCATCGCTTCAGCTACTTTACCACCGACTCTAGCGGTTTCTGGACCAATGAAAGGATTGCACGACTTTCTCGATAGTCTGCACGAAGGTCTCGGAAACACTTGTACGAGCGTCTTGTGGAAAGCGGGTGTACAAGATGTCAAGCGATTGGAGAAGATGGGTGCGCAACGATGGGAGAAGTTTCATGATCAAGTCGTCAAGAAGGATTTGGCGCCTTTTGATTCTTTCATGTTGCGGGATGAGCTTTCAAAGTGGATTGCCAGTCAAGGGAATGTGTAATAGTAATAGTAATGCGGTCTCCTGTATAATGCATCTTTCGAATTTCTCGACTTCGCGTCACTATTGTTCGAACGAGCATGTTGTCTATCGGTGGATTGAAGAAGCCAACCATCAAGAAAGGTCTTGGGGCAGCTGGCCCAGCCAAGAAAGCAGCCAAACCGTCTGCCTTTGCTGCAGGTTCAGATGAGGAAGACAATAATTTGCCCATTGCAAGCGGTAGCAAGGCGAAACCAGCTGTACAAGTCAATGCGCCTCTATCTCGAGCAGAGAAGCAGCGCGTGAAAGACGCTGAAGCTTTGGATGCGACCGTGTATGAATACGACGAAGTGTACGATAACATGAAAGCGGGCGAAAGACAGGTCGAGTTGGATCGCAAGAAAGAGTCGCAGGAGCGCAAGGTTTGTCTGGCTACTTAAGAAACTACACTCTAGCTCAGTCTAAATGTACAGCCTCGTTATATCGAAGGGCTGCTCAAAACTGCTGAGCAGCGTAAGAACGATCGTGTCAGAGCAGAAGATATCATGACCCAACGCGAACGAGAGAAAGAAGGCGCTGAATTCGCAGACAAGGACGCTTTCGTTACGCCTGCTTACCTTGCGCAACAAGAAGAACTTAGGAAAGCTGAAGAAGAGGAATCCAAACGCGAAGCTGCTCAAGCTGCAAAGAAAGGTCAAGGCATGGCTTCCTTCTTTAAAGACTATTTAGCAAACAATGAAGCGCGCAATGAAGCTGCTATGAAAGCTGCGTCAAACAAAGCTGCTCCAGGAGCGATCCAACGACCGCAAGTGTATGACGAAGAACCTGTTTCAGATGTTCAATTAGCTCGAGAAGCAGCGCAAAAGACGGGTAATCTGGTAGAGATCAATGAGGATGGGCGAGTAGTTGACAAGACGGAATTGCTGGAAGGTGGATTGAATGTAGCGAGAAAGAAACCGGTGCAAGGCCCTTCCGTACCTGCAGCTGGATCTGGCTTTGCTGTACCTATCTCTCAACGAGAAGCGGACGAGAAGAAGGCAACAGAGGAGAAACCGGCGAATGCGTTCTTGTCTAAAGCGGATGTTGCGAGAAAGAGGGCAATGCGAGAAAGGCAGTCGAGAGAATTGGAAGCTCAGATGATCGAGTCGAATGACAAGAAGCGGAAACAGGAGGAAGAAGAGCGGGCTCAAGGTGTTGCGAAATTGGCCAAACGGAATGATGAGACTAAGGTCGAGGAGCTCAAGAGGTTGGCTGCGGAGCGGAGAGCGGCAAGAGCAAAGGCTGGCGATCAGTAGATTTGGCAGTGTGGTATGCTTCAAGAGCAGCTCAGTATTGATAAAGCTATACGGCTGGATCCAGGTGAGTTTGTCATCCCTTATTTGAGCGCCGCGTTGACCGTGTATTGCACGAAGCAGCCTGCAGTGTGCAGCTTGCGCAGGGCCACCTGAACAGCAGGACTCGGAAAGGCTGTGGGGAAATGGCACATGTGAAATTGCAACTCTCGCACTTTGACAGCGACTTGTAATTACCGTCGGGCCGCTGCTGCATCTCTTCGGATACCTTGACCTCAGGGACACTCTTCATAACGTGTTCACTCCCAGACTTACAACAGCGAAGATGGGATTGCTAGAAATTCAGCCTTTGAAGGGCTTCTACATCTTCTATGTCCTCGCCAGCACATACTTTGTAGCCGTGCCCTACTGGTACCTGTCATACACTCTGTTTGGACGTCAGCGAAAAGTGAGCTTGCCCATCGCTGCTGTTTGGTCAATCGCTGATGTCGTTTGATAGGGCTGGTCATTGACTGAACAAGTCAAGATTCTGACTCTTAGAAGATTGCAACTCATCATTGAACACTGCCGTATTGCATTGGAGATCAGGGATCCAGCTAAAGAGGTAAATGCTTTCTCCAGCTTTCGTATGCGTATTCTCATGAACTACAAAGGTCGCCGAGGACACGCTGAAAGAGTCTTCTTTCGTCTGGCTCAAGAAACCTCGCTCAGAGCTGATCACTGGCGCCTTGGTTCATCCTGTTCACAAGCCTTTGCCAAAAGTTGCTGGCTATTCCTGGCCCAAGGGAGCTAAGTTGGGCGAGAAGGAAGGCAAAGTATTGCTGTTCCTTCATGGAGGTGGCTACTACGTCCTTAATGCCGGAGAGAAATCACCTACTTCAGGTCAGTGACTTCCCGTCGCATATTATCGTTACTGATCAGGCACGCAGACCTGCCTCGCAAGCTCTTGCAGTACAGCAGCGTCTCTTCTGCTCTCTCAGTTGAATACCGCACCTTAACTTAGTCAGTCCTGTCTCTCCCATTGAGCGAGCGCTAATGTTGTCGTAGCGGAGGCTTCCCATGTCAGCTACAAGATTCTTTCGCCGGATATGCACATCTAGTAGACACCCTCGGTATCGACCCTAAGCGCATCGTCGTGGCCGGTGACTCTGCAGGCGGTCATGCTGCACTCAACCTGATTCGCTACCTGAAAGACAGCCAAGCTCTACCTCAGCCAGGACATCTCTTGCTCTTCTCTCCATGGAGCAATATGGACATTAGCATTGCCGAGCGGCCCAACAAGCACTATGATGTGTGTCGTAGCAAGCTTATTCTTCACTTTGCTGACGATGCCGATAGTATCTTCGCATGACCGGCCTGCACTACACTCCAGACATGTTCCTCAACAACCACTTGAAAGGCGCCGATCCTGTTCCTGTCACTTCGGAATATGTCTCCTGCACTTCTAAGCGAGTGCCAGCTACTGCCGATCTGTTCAAAGGCTTCCCAAAGACTTTCATCTACTATGTAAGCAATGGTCTGTCTGCACTGTAGTCAATATTGACGAAGGATTTTTGTATAGGGTGAAGCTGAAACGCTCGCTAACGATGCACAAGACCTGAAGCAGCGAATGGACAAATCCGGAGTCGATGTCACGATCCGTGAAGAACCCGATGGCGTTCACGACAGTCTAACTTTGGATTGGTTCAAGCCACATCATCAGAGATTAGCATGGCAAAGGATTTGCGATTGGCTCGATGGTTTGTTCTACCTCTCCCTTTTCTTTTCCCGCTAATCACGATGTATAGATGTCAAGCCCGTTCCTATGCCCAGACCCTTGTCGGTACAGCTAAACGCGAACTGAGCTGTCATCAACCTCAGCTTGCGCGGACTGGGTTGGGTCGGACTTTTCACTGGGAGTATTGGCTTGAGCTGGTTGGTAGCCCCATGTACAGTCGACAATCTGTTGTCCATAGCGTCGAATGAGCCATCCTACGGTGATGGGCCCGATGATTGTGTTCAGCAAAGATGCCCACTATCAGATATCAAGGGAATTGAGTCAACAGCCGAGGCGATAGACGTAGGAGAGTCACAATACCGATAATGAAGCCTGCCTTTGAAAGGTAGTCCGTCTCCGAATAGCCAACTTGGATGATGAGCAAGCCGATTTCTCCTCTTGCGACCATTGCTGATCCAAGTAGCAAAGCAGCAGGAACTAAGCGAGCCTTCGAATCTTTCTTGCCATCTTTGTTTGCACCGCGGGTAGGCCAAAGTAGCACCCAAATACCAACCAGTACCTGATTTAGCGTCAGCTTGGACTGACTGATCGATCGAAACACTCACCTTGCCCAACAGCATCAGGAGGGTGTAGAGTACACCTCGCCAAATCGCTTTGCCGTTCCAAAGATCCAGGAATGGTATAGCGAATCCAATACTGGCGAAGAAGAGCGGTTCCAAGACGTATTTGAGCGGATGATGAATGTAAGCTTCGAATGTATGTGTGAACGTCGGTGTCTTGCCTTCTGCTGTTTCGCCTTCTTCTCTACTGGCTACGCAGTACGGACCACTTGACGATGGCAGAGCAGTGAGGAAAATACCGGCCAGATAGGCGCCAAACAGGACTGATGTACCTGCATAGTGGGCTATGGAGATAAAGGCGCAGAGAACCAACACCATAATGAAGAGGTTAGAGTAATGTCGGAAACGGGCGATGCGACTTTCGATAAAGCGTCGGAACACAGGCATGATAATGTACTTGGATAGAATGGGTGTTAGGATAGCGATCAGGGCTGCGGCCATGATTGGTCGGCCGATTATCCAACCTAGGTTGGCTCCTTCACTTGATAGCTGGCCGAGTTGTGAGATGACACTGTATGCATGGAAACCCCCCGTCATCAGCACGAGACTGAAGGGCATGGTGCCAGCATACCTCAACATCACCAGTGCAGCGACATCGTCAATGATCGCGGCAGACACAAGGACCGTGCCAACGACAGTCTGCTGCAGATCATGCGTGTCCTTAGTCGAAGAGAAGACAGCCAACGTCGTTCCTTTTTGCCTCGTAAGCTTTATCGAATGTTTCTTGCTAGAGCCCTCACCTAATGATGTAGCCGACAAAGAGGCTCCAACAATAAAAGACTCAACAGCTCCATAACCGAATCCAAGGTACAGCAACAAATAGCTCAGAGCGATCGGTGTGAGACTGCCAGTCGTCGCGCCAACAAGAGAAGTGAATATGTTGGCCTTCAGCAAGTCGAGACGAGTATTGAGGCCTCCATCGAAGATGATGAGGAGCAAGCCAACATAGCCGACAGCGACGAAAGCTTCTTGCCATTCAATCAGTAGGATATTAGCTAATGGTGTGCCGTAGATGATACCGACGGCGACTGCGACGTTATTCAGCCAGAGTCACTGCATGTTGGGATGAACGCACTGGGACCGATGATGCTCGCATAGATTACTCTTGCAGCAGTCCAAGTTGACAACGACAAGAAGTAGAAGAACGAGATGAGGACCAGTAGCTGGACGATGGGCGGCTCATGATATGCCAGAAAGTTTGCCATAGCTTCAACGAGGGTCAACGAGGTATTTCGATGTGAGGGTCCTGCGGCACAGGTATCTTGATATACGCTGTAGGGACTTCAGAATACATGGAGGACTTCAGAATAGAGGACGGCAGTTGCGTAGAGTTGTATAGAGCGTCGATATTAAGCGAGTTGAAGTGGATTTGGTGGTTGAGTGCCAAGAGAGTTGTTGAAGATCTTGTCGAATAGGTCGCAGGAACTTGAAGGTCCGACATTGCATACACTGCTATACATGTAGCTCAAAGCGACAACCACCTCGACTGATCGCTTGACATCCGCTCTGCCATCCGGCAACGCGAAATCACCAACCAGGCCCATCTTTGAGATGCTCAATCTCTTCAGGAGTGCTCTGCCTATCCAGCGCATCATTGCGTGAAGGGTATCGACCAAACTTCTTGATCTGTTCATCACATTAGCATTCATTCGCTCCTTTGCTTATGTGACTGACGACCGCAGCTACTCCCGCATCAGCTTTGATCTCGCGGAAAGAAAGAGGACTCGCTATGTTTTTCACCGAAAGACTGGGCATATTTCCGCTGTCCTTGATTCACTTCATGTTTCAGCTCTTGTTCACCCCAAGCGAAAGTTGAGTGCATGTATTCGTGCGTCTTGAGGTTCTCGCTGTGCATTACTGCAGTTTGGCAACATCAGCGACTTCACTGAAAGTTTGCAAGCGAGCAGAATGAAAGTAGAGACAGCAAGCCAAGAAGCGGCTTTGGGTTGTTATACATGGCAGCCAGGCAAGGAAAGAGGCTAAGTCAGACGCAAAAGCCTGTTGCAGCCACACCAGCGTGTTGAGGTAGAGAAGCCAGTTCTTTGACAGCCGTAACGAAGCAGGATGATGATTTATAGCGCGGCAGAACGAAAAGTGCCCGAAGCGAGCCACGAATCAAAGGGCACTTACAAGGCAGAATAAACCAAAGTTGCCATAGTGGTAATTCCGACCCTGTACGTCAGTAAATGCATCTTAGCGCCTAAAGCTCATAGGGCAAAGATGCCGTGCTGACGCACAATTGCCATGATTCTGATATTCCAAAGGTTTGCTCGTAAACCTCTTTGCCAAATCTTCCGCTATCGGATCAGTGAGTGTATACGCCTGCCAAGCCCTTAGAGGAGAAGAAAGACGAAAGAGGGAAACAAACCTTTTTAGCTTCTTTGCCTCTGTAAATGTTACGCGGGACTTGATCGAGCAACAACAAAAGGTTCAAAGCGTCATCTGGACCGTTGACGAGTTTGAGCAGTTCATCAGGTGATTGTTCCGAGGCTTCGATTACGGCCGGTTCGTATTTCTCCCTTCAAGCTTGATCAGGCAAGCAAGTAATAAGGAGAAGGGAGCGTACCGGAGCATTTTATCGAATTCGGGATTGGTAGAGAACCATTGTTTCATCAACTGTTATCGTCAGTCCAGCTCTTGAATGCCGGAGAAGTGTCATACGGAATCATCTGGCTTCCCACCAGGCTCAGTCGGATTTCCTGTAAGTTATCAGCGCGATTCACGACAAAGGGTAGGAGCATACCAGCTAACCAAGTTTCCCTTAGATCCCTAAGCACACCGGGCGATAGAGCAGACGACATGTTACGTCGGAATATAGTTGAAGTAAAGGTTAAGCGAGGCAACAAGGGCATCAGCAGCGCACAAGCGACTGCACAGTAAGCGAAACGGAGAGTTATAATCGTTGCTGAGTAGTGGGAGCTAAGCAAGGTTATGCACTGACGGCCGAGATCTGTGTTGGACATTTCACAAATCTCGTGACTTGGCCATTTTTCTTGAAATGCTCTCTTGAGGTTGCACCAGCGATACCTGTTAGCTCATACCCTCAAACTGCAGCATGACAAATACCCAACTACAGACCTTTGCTGCTCTAATCAACGACAAGGCAGAGACTTTCGCTGTTCCCTCTGCGTCAAACCCTGTGTCACGTCAAGCGTTACAACTCATCACTTTGCTCTTTAATGCCTCTTTAAAGGAAGAGTCCGACACTTTACCACTGTATACCAATTTATTAGAAGAGCTAGCTGCGTCCAAACCTACAACGAGAGCTCAAGCGAAAAAGCAGAAACCAGTTAGGAATGATAATTTACTGCCTACGAGTCTAGAATCCTTGTACACGCAAGACGAGGATGAAAACACTTGGGCGCAATTGGATCTCAAGTATTCTAAACTCGCTGGGTTGGCGAAACAAGTCATGGGCTCTAATGGATTCGAAGAGGAAGATGCTGCTATGGATAATGCTGAGCCTGGATCTGATGACGAATTAGAAGACGAGGAAGAACTAGATGAAGAAGAATCAGACCTGTCGAGCGAAATTGCAGATGATGAATCTATAGATTCTCAAGTAGGTCAAGAATCTATTCAAGCCCTTACAGCGCCATCACCTCCCAAATCAGCACGTAAAGAAAAGAAGCTCTCCTTAGCCAACTTTGATGAACCTACTATGAGCCAAGGTCCAATCAGAAAAGGCAAACCTTCAGCAGTGGACGACGACTTCTTTTCCCTTGAAGAATTTCAACAACAATCTGAAACGGGCGAGTTCCGTATGGCGAAAGGCTTAGCGAAAAAAGATGGGGAAGAATCGAGTGAGGATGAAGATGATGATTTGGATTTGTTCAGTGCTCTGCCTGGCACGGGTGATAGTATGGACTTGGATGAGGTTGAGGCCGAAGGCGTAGAGGATTTGGAAGATGTTGCTGGTCAGTCCATATGGTACATCTAGCTTGAAGCATGGCTCACTAACTACACTTGCGCAGACGTGACTTACGCTTCTTTCTTCGACCCTCCATCTCGTCTCCCGCGCAACAGCAAACCCGTCTCTTCCCCCAAATCTGCATCCAAAGCCAATAAAATACAGAAAGAAGATCAGCCAGCGAAAAAGAAGCGGGCATTGGAAGATGACCCAGATGCCTCCGTTGTGTCCAACAAATCTGTTCGTTTCAACAACGATGTTCGAGTCAAATCTATCGCTGCTCGACCGAATCGGGACGAGGATGAGGAAGTTGATGATCTCGACGAAGATGAAGATGAAGAGGAAGGCCTTGGTATGGAGTTGGATGAGCTTGATGGGAGCTTGGAAGATTTACAAGGCGATTCAGAGGAGGAAGAGGGAGAAGAGGACGGCGAGATGTTGGATGATCAGAGTGAAGTCGATGAAGAGGGTGAAGCGATTGATCGATTCAAGAATGATTTGTTTGAGGAGGAAGAAGAGGAAGAGGAAGAAGGTAGGCATCAATTCTTGCTATAAGCCTTCGCTTATGATAGCACGACATGTTTACAGGCGCTTTATCGAGACACGAAAAACGAATGAAAGCGCTCTCTGCCCAAATTGTCGAGATGGAGCAAGAGAACATCGGAAAGAAAGATTGGACCCTATCAGGGGAGTCCCGTTCTCGCGATCGACCCGTCAACTCTTTATTGGAAGAATCGCTCGAATTCGAACACATGGCAAAATCTGCACCCATCATTACTGCTGAACGCACACTGAGCTTGGAAGATAAAATCAAAGCGAGAATCTTGGAAGAACGATTTGATGATGTGGAGAAACGTCTACCCTTTGATCCGAAAGCTTTCTTGCCGAGTCGACTACTCGATATTTCAGGCAAACAGTCTGAAGTCGGCTTGGGCGAACTGTATGCGGATGAGTACTCGGAACAGAGGCAGAAAGCGGAGGGCAGGGAAGTGGTAGATGTGAGAGATGCGAAATTGGACAAGGAGCACAAAGAGATCGAGCAACTGTTCGATATCGTTTGCGGCAAGTTGGATGCGCTCAGTAATGCGTATTTCACTCCAAAGGCTGTAGGCTCCCCATTCTCCTTCTTCCGGATTACACTGACATGTTGTGCAGCCTCAAACAACCATCCAATCCACCTCGAATGTATCTACTGTCTCGATGGAAGACGCTCTCCCGACTACTTCAACCACCTCAACTCTACTAGCCCCGGAAGAAGTCTACGCTCGGGACGCGTACGCAGCAAATCAAGACAAGCCGGACATGACACCTGCTCAGAAGCGTGCGCTCCATCAAAAAGGTCGACAGCAGCGCAAAAAGAATGCAGACAAAGTCGATAAGCTGTCTGGTGCCAATTCCAATGCAGCGGCTAAAGAGAAAGCGCGGAAGGATTTGATCGGTACGCGAGGTGTCAGTGTGATAGGTAAAGATGGCAGGAAGCAGAAGGATGCCAAGGGCAAAGGTTCGAAGAATGCCGACAGCGCTCAGAATGGAGTCCGCTTCAAGCTGTGATCGTGCAATGTACTTTTCAGTCGAGGTTTCGTACGAGTATGCCATATATATACCGAGAGCCCGGGATTACACATATATATACAAATAGATAAGGGAGTCGTGTTTATCAAACACTCATTGCGGCTGCCGCTCCGTTTCCTTGCTTGGCTGGATATAGAACTGTCAAGCTGAGGTGGTCGCAAGTAGCAGAGATTAGCGACTCGGGGTGCGACTGAAAAGGCTATAGACTCACCCTGGGCAAACGGACTGGGCTTCCTCGACATGAGTCATCAGGTCGCTGAGCATGACGCGAAGCTTAGTGTGGCCCAAACTCTCTAGCGTTGTGTGAAAGTCCGGCAGGATCTATGAGTGACATTTAAGCCAACATCTTATGTGTAATGAGCGAAAGACGAACCACGTCCAAGCGCTGGATTTCGTGGACTTCATGGCCAGAGCGGATCCAATGAACGATTGCAGAATCGTGAGCGCCTGGGGACAGCTCGCCAAGACCACAAGCGCCTAGTGCAGACCAATCGACCTTGCGTGGGATGCTGCCATAAGCACAAGGTGCCATGCGAGAGAAGATACGAGTGACCATCCCTTCATACATCTATTTAGCTCGGCTTCAGAGCTCAGTAATACTTGAGGACGTACATGACTGGAACAAGGCGATGTAGACCTAAGGAAATTTGAGCCAAGCTGAACACACATGGAAGCTAGACACTCACATGAGGCGGCACTTCACGACCCTTGAGCTCCGGAGCATTGGCCGCATCCAGAATAGCTATAGCATGTAAAACCGCTCTTCTAGCTCGTGTGGTTGATGCCCAATTCAGAGCTGGCTGAATCGAGTTGACAGCTGCGTCTTCGCCCTCTCGACCGTTGATCACTTCCATCAATCTGTGTCGCAAAAGCCTTAGCACTATGCCAGTGCCAGGGCTAGACACCTACTTGATGTCAGCAACAAGATGTAACCAAGACAGATTCCACATAATGCGTGTCCCAAAGGTATCAGTCTCAGTAGTCGACAAAGAAGCCATCGCTGCAGCAAGTGCGTTCGCCAAAGGTGCTTGGGATTTGCAGTCTTTCGACAGCTCCTTGTCCAAATCAGGTCTATTGACACGAGTCGCCAGGACGATAGAGAAAATAGACGAGACTAAGATGTGGGTGCTGAAGGCGCTTTGGCTGTGAGCGCGGAAGACGGTTTCAGGGTGATTGGTGAACAGAGAAGCTGCTAAATCGTGCAAAGGAGCACTGCGAGGTGAGGATGCTTGTCGTTTCTCGTTCCATTCTTCAGCAGTTTTGGCACTGAAGAGCGCATCGTTTTCGGGCAGTGACCAAGATATCGACCCGACCGTAGCGTAAGGCGGAGTCATAAAGAAGGTCGCAAAAGTAAGATCGTTGATACAGAAGCAAAGCGCGGTTCTGAGTGTTCAATCAGCGCTAAACATGATGCGCAGACCATTATGCTTACCTGCGTCGCACTTCACAAGCTACCCATTGTCGCCATTCTCGTTCGAGCGTATGCTTGCCTTTGGGAGGCTCGCAAGAGTCTGCGCTGAACATGCCAGCCCTTCGAGCTACATTAGCTACTGTGGAATGCAAAAGTTGCGTCGACTCGAGCATCTGTCGAGGACGTTAGCGTTGGGCCTTCTTTTGGTTAGCTGTCACACACATTTCTGTCGCCAGCAGTGAGCCAGAAGAGTTGTCGCATCATACTAAAATTGAAATCTCAGCTATGCCCGATGTCATATGGAAGAAAACGTACTAGGCTTGACAGAGAGCAAGAACATCTCGGTCGTACTCGTCAAAAAAGAGCGAAAGCTGAGCAGACATGCAGAATGAGAGCCTGTAGATTATCCAAGAAGTTGCATCAGCTGATGCCGAAATGCAAATCTGAGGAGACCTACGCTTCGTGCATCTTCTCCATGATTGCATCTGCCAATTCTGTAGACTCGCTGTTACCCATGAACAGCGCACCCAAAGCAGCCATGTTGAGCAAGACTAGAGCACTAGTCTTGGATGGATCAAAGGTCGGGTAATGCAACATGGGCCAATTCGGATGCCACTGTACCGACGTCTGTCAGACGAGTGCACTTGTGCAAGATGGCGAGAAGACGTACGTATTGAAAGTACTTTCCAATCAGCTCATTCAACTGACTGACGGATGGTAGAGCTTTCTTGAAAGTAACAGAGCCGCTCTCTAAATGTCGGTACATTCGATTCGCGACGGTCGTATCACTGTCGAATCCAATCAGCACAGCGTCCTAAGAACGCAAGGCAAGACTTGGACTGACATTTTCCGACTTGAACTAGGCGCGACATCCGCAGGTACTTCACAGTTGATGTAACCAGGCTGGCAGCAACCCAATTTCCTTCTGCTAGGTCTGGTAGGCCAAACTTGAGACAGTTTCTCGGAAGGCGTCTCATCTTGCGTCGAGGGACTGTCTGAGCGCATGAAATCTGGACTGGCGGACCATTGTTCGTTAGGGAAAAGACCAGAGAAATCAAAGAGGGAAGAAGACCAGAATTGATCTAGGTCGGCATTGTCATTGAAAGAAGAAGGAGCTTGAGGTTGGTTGAGCATTTCTTGCAAAGTCGGGTCGATGGAAGAGGATTCCCACATGGAGTTGGATTGACCTATTGGCGGCATGTCTGGCATGGAGTGGACTGATGTGCGACTGGAAGCGGTTGATTCGGCTGTGTTGGAGAACCCGTTGCCTGAAGTGGAACCTTGGTCGGAGTAGCCCATGACATGGTTCGAGTAGCCGTTGTTGGATGAACCGGATGAGTCGAGAGAATGATGAGTAGCGGGTGTAGGCTGAGAATGAAAGCCATCGACTTCATTAGGCGTAGACTGACTGTGATAAACGTTCATTTGGGCAGGATGCTGGAAAGAATTCATTGGTACTTGAGGTACAGGTGCAGCCAAGCTGTGATAAGGCGAAGAGATGGTGTTGAGCGGTACTTGAGAATGTTGCATAGAAGCACTGGTCGAAGCATGCGAAGTATACCAAGTAGTGTCGGGAGGCGATGCGGGAATGTGCATTGCGTTCATCATAGAAGGAGAATTTTGCTGCTGAAAGCTGTGAAGCAATTCGACACCAGGGTCTTGTCTAATGCCATCTTGTTGCACGTTCATGCGAGGGTCAATAGGTTGGGGAGAATCCAGGACGGGGTTTGGATTAATGGCTGCTTGAGTAGGCTGCTTGTTCTTGCGAAGAGGGCCCATAGTTTGCAAGTCGCCAGCTTTGGCTTTGTGGTTCGTAATGATGTGTCTTCGGAGGACATCACTTCGAGCATAGGCTTTTGGACAATACTCGCAGCTGTATGGCTTTTCACCAGTGTCTGTGCATGCATGTATATATCAGCCTGGCCAATGTAGTAGAAAAAGACAAGACTAACGGCTGCGCTGATGACGAACTAGGTGATCTCGTTTGGAAAAGGTTTGTTGGCAAGTAGGGCATTGAATAGGGCCTTCACCAGGTTCATGGACCAACAAGCCATTATCGTCATCCCCTCCTCTCGAAGTTCTGACAGGTGCCATATTGGGGCAAACTACGAGCGGGAACAACTAGCACCACTAAAAAATCTTCACTAAGTCGTTCAGCAAGCTCGCTGTCCGTCGTCGTGTGTGAGGCGGCCTTGCGTTATTGCATTTCTGGTTGAAACGGTCAACGTTCTTCGTCAAAAAGGGAAGGAAGGCGCTAACTTAATATCACCTTACGTCGTCAAATAACCTGCGATCACTTCTGGCTATTCTTGTGCCTAACAGTCTCGCTGGTACCTTACAGCAGCAAGAATGTCTACAAGAGCTGCTTCACACGCTGGAAGCTGGTACACGGCTAATGGTCCAGAACTACACAAACAGCTCGAAGGCTGGCTAGGCAAAGTAGATGCCTCTGCCCTTGGTTATCCTCTCTCTTCTCTCAAAGCTATCATTGGCCCGTTCGTTTGCTTCTCTTCACTATTCCTTTTTTTTCGCTTTTCTTATGGCATCATGTCATTTGGCACAGCCATGCAGGCTTCTCGTATAGCGGCCCTACAGCGGCTTGGGCATACAAAGCTATCGACCCAAAGGACTTGTGCGGTTCCCTTTCTGTCCATTGCTCCAGGCTAGGCTGAGCAATGCTGTCGAAAGTGACCGAGTTTTCGTTCTTGGCCCTTCGCATCATGCCTATCTCGACGGCTGCGCATTGTCCAAATGCAAGCAGTATGAAACTCCAATCGGTAATCTCCCACTGGATCTAGATAGTCAGTTCTTCCCGCATCTGCTGCGTCTGCCACTAACGGTTCGTTAAAGCTGTCGCGGAACTAAAGCAAACGGGCAAATTCACCGACATGTCTCAAAGCACGGACGAAGACGAGCACAGTATCGAGATGCATCTGCCGTACATTCGAAAAGCTTTCGAGGGGTAAATTATCCATCTTTGGAATTGACAGCGGGGCTCAATTTCCGACTTCAGGCGAGACATCAAGATTGTGCCAGTCCTGATCGGCGCCATCTCAACGACAAAGGAAAAGGTCTATGGTGAACTGCTGGCTCCATACTTGGCTGCACCTCGAACGCTTTTTGTTGTCTCTTCCGATTTCTGTCATTGGTATGTTTGCTCAAGGTTCCTTTGATGGAGCTAACGCGTTACACAGGGGCTCGAGATTCTCCTACACTTATTACAAGTCCTCTCCTGAAGCAGAAGCGACCCAACTCCGACGATCCGTAACCCGAGTCGACGGTCAACCGATCCATAAATCCATCCGAGCGCTAGATCATCAAGGCATGGACCATATCGCCCTCTCTCCCTCTAGCAACGCATCTACATCCCACGACAATTTCGGCGCCTATCTCAAAGAAACAAAGAATACCATTTGCGGTCGACATCCTATCGGTGTTCTTTTAGCGGCTGCAGGTCATCTGCAATCAAGCACATGGAAGGGCAAGGCTGCTGAACTCAAGTTCGTCCGGTATGAACAGAGTAGTGCGGTGGAAAAGCCTAATGATTCGAGTGTATCGTATGCGAGCGCGTATCTGAAGGTGGATTGAGGTTTTCAGGCTTGTAGTGGTTGTTCCATTGTAGCAAAGACGGTGTATGCTGAAGAGACGGCTTCGTTGTCGAATTCGGGCACTGCAAAGAATCAATTGTACCATGTTCACGCCACGGGAAGCGAACGACGAACTGGCTTTGTACCCCTCTTCTCGTAATAATCGCTTGATTCCCGTCAGACCCTCTACGACTTCCTTCCTCCCCGGGACACCCTTAGCTCCAGCCTCACCAACCTGATGCACTAGCCTAGTGATCTCCTTCCTCCTCTCATCTGACTTTCTCACTCCTTCATCACTACTCCCACATAATGAACAAGCGCATTGAAAGGCAAACGCCTCATTGAGCACTTTTCTCCGTTCTTCTCTGCTCTTTTGGATCATTCCCGCTTGATATTCTATACTGATTTCTTCTCCTTCGACTATATCAGTCGTCGCGTATACAGTCATTGTTAAAGTAGACCAATCAATAGCATGATCGCTGTTGGGTAGACAGCTGTGGTTGATTCTGCTTATTCGCGGAAAGATGAAACTCGCATGAGAAGGGTTGCGGTTTGAGATGTAGTCTTGTTGCGCTAGTGAGGATGCTGTTCCAGATGGAATTGGCGGAAGTTGGACAGTGAACCCGTTTGTTGCTCTGATTGCTAGGATAGCAGATAGCGTGGATTCAGAAGGTTGAGCATTGGCGAGGCTTTTGTATAATGCTTGGGCCGAAGGTGTCATTCCTTCAAATAGCTTACTGGCTTGAGCTTCGCTTAGATCAGAGGGCCATACGATTAGAGGAGCTTCGGTGATGATGATTTCGCCTCGAGCGATGTTTCGACTGGCGAAAGCTCCTTGGCCGCCTTTCTCTGGGACAGATCGCACTTCCAAAGGTACTTCTTCTGTCACCTCGCTTGTTTCGTTGTCTTTCCTTGCAAATAAGATTATGGCGGTGATGATCGGCAGCAGCGACTCAGAGATGTATGGCAAGAAGTTCTGTGCGGCCTCGGACGAAGCCTGGCCTGAGAACGTGCGTCTGCTTTGGCGAACAAGAGGCTGAGGCTGAGGCCGGTGTGCAGATGCCAGATTCGACCGAGTAGGAAAAGTACAAAGGCGTCGGATTGGCTTGATCCGCTGCTTTGACAGCCTAGCAGCACTGAGACAAGTATTGAGAGGCTGTTTGTACATGGTATAGTGCAGTCTCTGGTATCGTCGTGGACAGAAGCAAAGCGCGAACCGGATCGGAGGGAGAGCGCGTTTTGGACCAGAACAGAGCTTGGGAAGCAGTGTCAAGATGGATCCGATGGAGCTCATGGACTTGTCATTCCGGACTGCGACTGGAGGAGAAGCTCTCGTGTAAGTCGCATACCGACAATTCGCTGTTCCAACGCAAAGGCATGACGCGCCTATGCAGGAAAGACAAGCCTACTGCCGAACCAGCTGCAATCCAAGGGCCTGCTACGCTTCGCAAGTTCGAACTGCCTCCCGACTTTAAATTCGACATTGGCGTCCAGTACTTTTGGGATGACGACAATGCGCTTATGGATCAAGTACACGATGTTGTGGCCGACTTGCGTGTACAAGCGCAAGCCAAAGCCCTTGCGAAAGCAAAGTCACTGACAACTCAGCGTATGCCTCGTCGACCAGCATACCATCGGTATACTGATCTGGTCTGCAGCTGGCGCTATTCCACTTACAGCAGCTGACGAGGCCGCTTTGCAAGCTAGGATGGACAAATTCAGCCCTTACCCTACCAATCCTGGACCTTATCCAACCAACCAAGGTCAGAAAAGGCGTGAGTCTAGATGGTCAGAGAAGCGTCCGAAGCACAAAGCCGACACATCCGGACAAACAGAGATCTACAATAGACCTAAAGCAATCCCAAGGAATGCGATTCGGCACCCCGAAAGCAGATGGCGCATTGCTGCTAAAAAGGGTGGTGGACCGTTGACGCTAGAAGAGCTCATAACGGACAATCCGATCAAGTCGCCTGACTTTGACTGGCGCTGGTACAAGGTGTTGTGGGACTGGGCAATGGAAGTCGAGTCAGTCAAGGTAGCATATCGCTCCGGCATATTTTGCTAAGCCGTTCAACAGTGGCTCAATGGCGAACGGATACAAGCAGGAAACGATTGCTTTTACAGAAGAAGATTTCAACATGCTTTGTTTCGCACCGAGGCGCATCTTGGCCGATACTTTGCCCATCATCAAAGATCTGCCTGACCAAGTCGAAGTCCATAGAGGCAATAGTGACATGAAGTGCGTCTCTCTCGTCAAATAGTATGATGAGGCCAACAAAAGACTCAGCTGGGATCCCCAGCTTCTCGCCTTGCAGTTTCTTTACAACGACGCAGACTTGGACAAGAGCGATTTAGCTACATTCAAACGGCACACATGCTCAGAGCTTCTAACTCGTTACCATGCTCTCCTCACCCGGGTTGCTGCCATGAAGTGAGCCAAGGTAGCTGTGGTCGTCATGCGTCTGACTCTTTCTAACCAGTCATCGGATTGTCGGGCACAAGGATCCAGGCAAGTCTTGCAGATATACAAAGTAGTTGACTAACAGTCGCTCCAGATTTTGGCGCTAGTCTGTTCCTCAAAGAGATCCAGAAAAACATTGGGAAGAATCATGAACGATCCGTGCGTCAATGATGGATTACGCTCGAAAGTCCGCTAACAGTACTATACCTACAGAAAGAAGTAAACCACTACAACAAGTAATTGTACTGCTTCTTTGCTCCTTTGTCAGCACTGAACTACTTGGCGTATAGCGAACCGGACGACTTTCTTGCCGATTTCGAAGCCTTGCGCAAAGTCGAAGCCCAAAAGTATGAAAACCGAATGAAGAATGAATGGCCAAACATGGTGGTTGCGAAACGCGCCAGAGCACGAGAAGAAAGAATTAGGATCAAAGGCGAAGAGAGGAGTCCGAGCAAGAGAATTGCCGACGATTGGGACAGATTCGACGTCCATGGAACGAGGCAGAGCGCTCACAGTAAGAGGATGAGGCAGGAGTGAGCTCTTTCGGTGTGTATCCTTTGGGACTTTGTTGTTGTGCGGAATATCCTTTGCATTGAAATTACCAACATGATTTGATTTCTGATGCCAAGTCGTGCATCAGTATCACTCTGACTCGCGATATACCCATGGTGCTGTTCCAAAGTACAATCTCAGCGATTTAGAGAGTCGGATAAGAGGGACCACTTTTTCACAGAATTGCTCGCTGCGTCGCCTTTATAACAGCTCTTCCTCTGCATCATGCAGTCTTCTGCGCTCTGTACGCAGTCTGTTATGCTTTCTTGCTGAGCTTCATCTTGTTGCGAATTCTCATCGGCGATCTGAAACGACTTCATGCCTCTTTCCTTATCTGGGCTGTTCGTCTTTTCAGCATTATAGTGCCTGCTCGCTGTTCCAAGACACTGCGTAGCCTTTCGAAAGCTGCTTGGCTTACAAATTCGAGCAGCACATGCCATTGCGTATTAATAGCCCGCACTAGGAAATCCAAGATAAGCCGGAGTTCCACTCGTTCCCGCTCTTTCTCTTACCTCCACCGACGACTTACTCGTCAAGATGAGCAAGAAAGAGAACGGAGATTCGAAAGGCAATGCTGCTCATTTGGACGAATCACCAATAACGCCGGAGACTTTGGCAGCTCGCTTTCCTGACATTGATGAGAAGAAGCTGCTGAGGAAGATTGACCTGCATCTTATCCCTTGGCTTAGTGAGTCTTATCCTCTTATCCTCTCGAATTGCTGACTCGTCCTTCTTCAGGTGTACTGTATCGTAAGGACTTGCTGGTCTCCGCTTTCCGCGTGCTTACTAAGAGCTCGCAGTGCTTTCGTTCTTGGAGTGAGTTGCTGAAGGCAATAGCAGACTTGGACTGACAGATTGATCTTTCCAGTCGGACAGCAATCGGTGAGGATTCACGGAACTTCGCAAGGCATATGGCTGACCAATATTGGCCCTCCGTGCAGGCAATGCACGGCTCTATGGCTTGCAACCAGCCATCGGCGCTTCTGATGGACAGTACCGTCTGGCATTGGCTATCTTCTTCATCCCTTACGCGCATGTCAGATCCACTCTTGCCTGATTTATATGCTGACCTGATGTGTCTAGACTCTTTGAACCAGCAACGAATGCCCTGCTGAAGAAAATGCGCCCTTCCTGGTTCTTCACGGGTATCATCTTTACTTGGGGTATTTGCATGATGTGCCAGTATGTCACTCTTCTTGCTGACGTCGCGAATGGCTGTGCTGAACAAGTACCAGAGGACTGGTGGTCAATCCAGCGGGTCTATATGCGACGAGATTCTTCCTTGGTGTGACGGAAGCAGGTGTGTCTGCTTTGCGCATGCTTCTCGTCAATGCTAACCTTGTTTTGTTGCATATAGGTCTGTTTCCTGGTGTACAAGTAATTAGCCTCTTTGATAGCGATAAAACGAATCGCTCACGAACGAATATCTTTGCCTTAGCTTTACTTGAGCTTCTGGTATCGCCGCCGGGAATTCGGTCTCCGTTCCGCTATCTTCTTCAGCGCAGCCAGTAAGTCCTGATCTATTTTGACATCTGTCAAGTTGCTTACAACTTCTCGCAGCTGCTGCGGGAGCTTTCGGATATGTTCTTCTCCAGAGTCTGTGGTCACAATCTGACGCGCTGTGTACAGGTCTACTGGCTGCTGCGATCGGTCAAATGGATGGTGTAGCGGGCAGAGGAGGATGGTCGTGGATATTTATCATTCTCGGGCAAGTCCAATGACTACATGTCGACTTTAGCTAACGGTCTCATCACTCAGGCTTGCTACGGTGGTCATTGGATCCGCTTCCTTCTGGCTCACCTACGACTATGCTGAGACAGCTACCTTCCTTACCGAGGTTAGCTCCTCTACTGAAGCTATGGAAAACGCACTGAACTGGTCTACTAGCGCGAACGGGATTACCAAGTTGCCAAATTGCGATTGGATGGCCAGCAGACCGGTATGAAGGACCACCTCACCGTCAAAAAGACCTTGAGTGCGATCTTCGATATCCGTATGTGCCCTTGCCCTTTGCGATGCTCCGTACTGACCGAGTTTAGGAACACTTTTGCTTTCTATGGTTTACGTACGGTGATCCCACAGCATAATTCTTGAAGCTGACTGAGAAGCAGGTCGGAGCCGACATGCCTCTATACGCCTTCTCACTGTTTACACCCAGTCAGTCTGGCTTATCCTGATTACTTATGATGATCAATGCTAATCAATCGTTCAGCAATTGTTCAAGGTCTCGGGAACAGCTTCAGCAACCGTAACATTGCCAACTTGGTTTCTGTACCGATCTACGTTCGTAAGCCGTTCGCTGCTATGACGCGTGTAGCCAACACCTAATTTGTTGTTCCGCAGTCGCATGCATAGTGACCATCATTGTCGGCATTGTAGCGTAAGTCTGTTCCCTCTAAGTAGCATGTTTTATTCGCTGATCTTCGCTCGTGACTATTTCAGCGATCGAACTGGACGGCGGTCAGTCTACATTCTCACCCCGAGCAATGTGAACCAACTGATGTTCATCATACCAGTGGCCTGCTCAATTTGGGCGGCTTTTCGGGTGAGCTAAATGTTATGTTGGAATTCAGTCGACTGAGTACAGTATGTCAGTTGGCATTGCTGGCTATGTCATCCTCATCGCCTCTCGATCTTTCCCATTGTCTTATTTCGCGACCTACTTGGCAGCTGTACGTATCTCTAGCTTGTAGCTCTATTCTCGCTGACATCTCTATAGTGCGGTATATACCCTATGGCGAGCTTCACCGTTCTCACGCCAATTCCAATTTGCTAATGTATGCCCTGGCCCTCACAGATCGCCAACACCGTAGCCTGGACAGCTGGAAACATTGACGGGCAGTACCGCAGATCTCTCATCCTTGGTGTGGTCATCGCTTGGGGAAATATCAATGGTATCGTCTACTTCCCTGGCCAAATAAGAAGCTAGGCTAATCGAGCTTAGGTATCGTCTCCAGCAACGTCTACTTTGCCGAGCAAAGACCTTGGTACCGTCTTGGACACGGCCTCGTCCTCATGTACCTCTGCCTTGGCTTCCTCTTCTCGGTCTTCTTCATTCTTTATGCAAGAAGGGAAAATGCACGAAGGGACAGAGGCGTTACATACGAGGTCGTTGGAGGTGAACCAGATGCAGATGGTTGTACCAAGGATGGAAAACCGTGGTTTGCTACTGAAGACGAAGCTGTATGTCTCGTGTTTGCTTTTCCACCAGGCGCTGACCGATCAACCTTTTAGCGCTTGTCGCTTGGAGACAAATACTCGGGCTTCCGCTATACTTACTGAACAGAGAAATATGTACATATATGAAAGCAATAGCAGCTGTACAGTTCCTTATCCGGGCAACCCGAAAGCAGCGAGGTGATCGGCGCGCCGACGCATAAAACTTTAAAATAGCCGCTCATCCTTGTCCTGCAATCAGCACTTGAGCTATATATCACAGCGTGGACATACCTGGCCGGCGTGTAATTACGGCAGGCTTCACTCGAAATAAGCAAGAGCGTGAACTTTGGCAAACATGACTGATGCAAAGGACGAGAAAAAGAAGGGCGGTGGAAGCAAAGCCTTTGGCAAGAAAATCTGGGATGCCTCATACAAGGGTCAGCTCAGCCTGGCCCGGCCGTATACAACGCTCATAGCTGCTATAGTTTCGGACAAGCTAGCTGTTTACGCCAATGGCGCAAGCAAGAAGCTAGGCAGTGAAGCTTTCTGGCCTTCAGCTGGAGACACAAAGGACGAAATAGAGAAATGCGCTCGTATTCTGCAAACCTTTACACGTACGTGCAGTTCTAGACGGCATGACGAATTTACTTATGCTTGAACAGAACGCGGTGTCCCCGAGACCATCACAAAGGAGCAGATAGAGAATGGACAGAAGGTCAAGAAGCAGCAGAAGGTGCTCAAGAAGATTCCTGCGTCCGCTATTAGGCAGGCTAAAGGAATCGCTATATACACTGCTTTCCGTATGTTGATTCGTCTTTGCTGTCTGACAGAACTGAATCTTCACTAATAAAGGCACGGCTATCGCTCCACTGGGCGGCGCAGGCGGCTCTGGTATTCTGTAAGAGAAGGCTGCATTTGGCAACTCTACCATAGCTGATGAGACTTGAAGCATGTCGCGGCTACCAGACGGCTCCTGGTCAGCACCGGTAGGTATCATGCCTAACAACTTGTCAACTGGCTTCATGTGTATGTCGGCTTTACTTAACTATATGATCTCGCTGATTGATCCGCAGGGGGAGGTACGCAATGATTCTACTCGAACCTGATGCGGAAGGTCCTGATACACGTCAAATAGCGGACATATATGATGTCGTTCTGATCCTGCGCACGGAAAAGGCAGTCCAATCCTTTTACAAGCATAAGTTCACAGTTGGAGGAGAAATGACCGTCGCTGCTGGACCCGTCGGCGCTGGTGTAATGCTGGAGTCTGGTAAAGAAGCTGTACCATGCTGGTCATATGTGAAGAGTCGAGGGTTCTGTACGTTTCCAAGCTTGCGCTAGTGTTGTGGCTGACATCTGGATTTCAGATGCTGGTGTCGAGCTGAATGGCACTATCATCGTCATGCGAACGGACGAAGCAGCTCGCTTCTACTACAAGCGCGAAATCACTGCCGAACAAATCCTTACAGGCGGCGTGCATATGCCTTATGAAGCAAAACCTTTACATCAAGCGCTCGAAGATGCCGAAAATCGCTCAGACACCTACGCGATGAACGCAGATGAGGTCAACGGCGTTGAAGTGCCTGATGACTTTGAGCTAGAAGAAGGCGAAACTCTCCGCCTTCCGCCAACACCAGACATGTTATCTCAAGAGGAAGGGATTGGCTTCCGCGAGGCATGGGAAAGACAGCAACAAGAGGAGCAAAGGCTGTCCTTGGAAGAAAAGAGAGCGCATGATGATGATGAGAAGATCTTCCCGCGCCAAACGTTCCTGCCGCCTCCGAGTCGGACACCAGGATCGATACCCACCACACCCCGATCATCTACGCCTACTATCCCGCCTACTCTTCCAGCACGTCCGAGTGGTACTGCAGCACCAGGCTTGCCGGCTCGTCCAACTGTACCTGCTCGATCGGAATCAAGTGCTCCTCCCGCTTACGAAGATGAGACGGAAGTGCCCGCAGGCTATTTTACGAACGAAAAAAACAACGCGACTGTTTCTTCAACAAACGAGAAGGATTCCAGCACATTTCAATCGCTCGCAACCTCATCAGATGAAACTCCAGTATACGCAGCAGAGACGTCAACCAACCCTATTTCTTCCGCCCATGCAGAGCCCACTACAGAAGAAAGAGAAGCACAAGAACAACATGAATCAGATATGATCCAGCGCTTGACTCTGGACGAAACAGGTCAAAACGGTAGCGAGACTGCCGAAGTCTTGTTCTCGCCCGGGATGGAACAAGCTACTTCGCAAACTCCGCTAGCAACTGGTCCACCGCCTTCTGTGCCACCTAGGAGACGGCCCGTTCCTCCGCCGCCACAGCAAGACCTGGTTTGAAGGGAAGTGGTTTGATGGACGATTTTGATATTATTTGTACATTCGTAGACAATAGGCCATGAATATTCAAGCACTATGCATGTAGACTTCTTCACCTCCAGTTCTGCAGACGACTGGTAATTGGTCAAGTTCTACCCGAAGTGTGCACGCAGCAGACGGGTTGTCGCTTTGTTCACCAGAGTATAAGCTACTGTGGAAGCAGATGAGCTCGGCCCTATTCGTTGTCGGGCGGACGTCGCCGTAAGTCTGCATCGCATCAAGCATAAGCATAGTAACCATCGTAATTGCAAAGCACATACCATCTGCACTCTATTAGCACGAAACCGCAGGCTTCTTTGCTAGCAAATACGGGCATGTTGTAAGACACAGCAACGCCATGCGAGGTAATAATGTTCCCTTGGTAACGCTGAGCAGAATGAGTACATGAACATTTTCGCGCTTGCAGACTCACAATCACAATCAGAAGGCCAGCAGAGAAGGAACCCAGTACTGTCGTCCGCCTGTCGCTTGTTCGTCTACCCACACCAGACCATCTTCCAAAAGAGCTTTATTGAGTGCGCTGACTGCTCTTTGCAAGACCCAAGCTTTGGTGGAACGAGTATAGTCAACCAGATCTTGTTCTGTGACATAGCCTTTGCCCAGATGAGCAGCGCACTCTAGCAGGACAAGCGAGTCGGTATCGAAAGCTTGAGGGACACTCCGGACGAGCTTCTCTGAACTTCCTTCAAGGGTGATGATCTGGTATCCGCAGCCTAGGGACTCTAAAGCCTTGATAGCCCGAGCGATATCGTTTGTCGTGATAGCACTCTTGTCCGTTGCTGTTGTATCGGACCCAGTTCGTAGCCTCGTAACGCCTTGAAGCAGCTGCCTCATCTCAATCAAGCCTCCGTTCCTTTCCCTCGTCTGCAGACACACATCCACCACTTGCACAGCTAGCCCATAAGTCCAATCACTGACGCCCAGATAATCCCAAACACCCTTTTTACCCGCGCCTAGGGGATCCACGCCCATTTCAGCACACATTGTCGAGAAATGTTGACGAAAGACGGGATCAGAAATGATTTTGCTTCTATGCTTCGTAGCAAAGTTTCGCAGAGCAGCTTGAAACGTCTTGAGTTGGCCTTCGAGTTGCGTGAGTTGGGCATTCGAGATGCTTTCGCCGAGTTGCGAATAGCTGGCCAAACTTTCGCTTTGGCGTTGCAAGCCTGATATTCCTACATTCCTTCTCATCTTGTTGTCTTGTCTGTGCTTATGCGATTGCTCCTGGCTGACGCGGAGATAAGGACTTGTGCTTATTGATGTTGATTCAGCAAGTGGGTGGTGATATTTCTCTGGCCTGTTCCTCTTGTACATGCACTACGTTGTCAAGTCGGCCTTTTCCTTCCTAGCGATCTTCTTCTCTATATTGCTGGCTAGATCTTACAATTCCAACACATTTGATTTCACAAACTTGACAATGTCGAAATTCTTCATCTCGCGGACAGTCGCCAAGTCTGTACAAGCTTTGGAACAAGGCGAGGGTGTCGGCGTCACTGTCCGTCGGTCAATTGGCACACCTCGACTTCGTAATCTCAGCCCGTTCCTTATGTTGTAAGTGCGGCCTCTGCAGTAGCTGTTCGGATTCGCTCATGCATAGGCTAGGGATCACTTCAAGATAGGCGAAGGAAGCGGGTAATGACTTTCGCAAGCAGTATTCTGTCGCTCGCTGACGTTGATGATGGACTTAGATTTGCGGAACACCCTCATCGTGGTCAAGCTACAGTGACATATATGCTGGATGGGCAAGTCCAGCATGAGGACTTTCGAGATCACAAAGGCGTGATAGGTCCAGGTGAGCTGTCTCTGTCTACTGGAAGCGGAAGTTATCTAATATCATGCGCAGGTGATGTACAGTGGATGCAGGTTGGCAGAGGCATGGTGAGCATTCTCGTTACTGATTTAAGCATTGACTGATGATATGCACAGGTACACAGCGAGATGCCCATCCATGGACCAGGCTTGCCCGACCCAATAGGACTACAGCTCTGGTCAGTCCCGAGCTACACTCATATGATATATGAAGCTGAATACAATCGAGTAGGGTCGATCTGCCTAAAGCCAACAAGCTAGACGAGCCGGACTATCAAGAGCTGAAACACGAGCAGATGCCTATTGTACACCCTTCACCTGGTGTAGAGATCAAGGTGATTTTCATTCTGTCATTGACTAATTGCGCCAACTGAACCGCCGTCACAGATCATCAGCGGTAAAGCAAAAGGTTCAGAATCCGAAGGAACAGTCGAATCACCGGTCAGGGCAAAAGGCGGTTGCTGGTTCCTCGACATTCGTCTGTCGGACATTGGCTCGAAAGCGACGCAGCAAGTACCAGCTGGATGGACTTCTTTCGCTTATATCCTAGAAGGAAGCGTCAAGTTTGGCGGAGAGAAGCAGATTGAGCGATTCCATACTGTGGTGCTCACCAGTGGATCGAATGAGACGGGTGTGGAACTGGAAGCTGCCAGTGCTGGAACGCGTGTCATCTTGATGTCAGTCTGGTTTGATACTGTTCAAGACTCATGCTGATGACTTTGTTTAGTGCTGGAGAACCGCTTGATCAAGAAGTGGTACAGCATGGTCCATTTGTTATGGACACGCGAGAGGGCATACAGCAAGCATTCTTCGACTACTCGACGGCTTCAAACGGTTTTGAAGGCGCACACGATTGGTCGTCAAAGTCTGCAGCGCACCTGCATTGACCCGCCTAATCAGGCGTGGCAGTTGTCTGTCTGCATTGCTAGACCATTTACAGGCTATGAGCTGTGACATCAAAGATGGAATTTTTCAAGGCGGATTTGAGCAGTATAACGACCACAGATGTTCTGTTATGCTTATATATGAGTACCACTGCGAGCATCAAGTCACGGCTTGGCGAACTCGAACAGGGTCACGTGCAGCAGTGTTTTGATGTTGACTCTTGAGGGCTTCTTTCCGGTACTGCACAGTACAGGACAATACCACGAATCGCGTGATACCCCTCATACCCGTGATCTGTTATATCCCTTGAAAGAAGAATCTTGCAGCATGGAAAACGCTGTTGTTGGTCTCGCAGAACAAACACCCACGCCCCAGGAAAAGTCAACTCCGCGCAGGACGCCGCAGTCCAATCAAGGGCAACACAGCTCATCCAAAAGAGGAGATCCAGATGAGCAAAAGCTCGCTGCTGAATACACGTACGACAAGTTCAGGCAAGTGGATAACCTACCAGACATGATACAGCTTCTCTCCACCAAGGGCAATTTTCCACTCCTACAAGCATACACCGTGACAGATACTCTCAGCAACGATAGCGTAACCGTGGCAGAGCTGCACAAAGTGCTTGAGAATGCACCTATCCCTTACGAGTCAAACTTCTGTCGTATCTTGAACAAGTCGGTTCGTATTGCACAATCGTATCGTTTCATATGCACATCTCAAAACCCTGTTAGATCTCGCCCGAGGAAGGTCGCATATTTAGCGCAGAACTCGCCAACAAAGCTTTGCACGCAACTCGACAACCCACAAAACAAATAGAACCTGACATATTGGGCCGCCAAGCTCCTGTTGACCGGACTTTCAAGCGCTCCCTCTTCGTCGGCGAGCTGACACGCTTAATGGTCTCCCCGTTATCCGGTCGTGTTCGTAGGGCAACACAACAGGCGAAGCTGTTGTTCAAAGTTGATCGCGAGCAAGACAAGTACTTTCAAACTCTACACACTTGCAACGAAATTTTGCGTCACCGCCCTTTCTCTGCCTTTGTATTCGCCTTCTTGTTCACCAAAGAGATGTTCACCTTCTTCGCTTACACAAGGGAAGAGATCATCTATTTCGAAATCAAAGACTGGTGCAAAAAGGGCGCTCAAGTCATGAATGCGATGCGATTCCTCATGCAGACGCCTCTGGACGCTCTTATAGGTCGGCCAACATTCCAAATGCGCTTCGGGCATGAAGACTCCAGGGTTGTACTAGGCGAGTGCACCGACATACGAAATTCGGCATACATTATGCTCGCACATCACAAACGGAACTTTGGTCGCTCTACTGCGGTCTATCGTAGCAACAAGCTTGGCGAGGAAAACAAAATCATCAAGTTTGCTCACTTGGCCATTGATGATCACAAACGGTCCGCGGGCGGTCTTCCTGTCCCCGTAGAGGTCTTCATCATGCAGCATCTGTCGGATGTCTTCAAGACTCCAGCTATGGCCAATTCTCAAATGTACAAGTCCAGGTTCCCAGATCTGGAAGCTTGGGCTTTCTCGCCCAGAATGAAGTATCCGCATGAACAGACTCAAACAGCGCCACCAAGTCACGAAAGGGAGCTCTGCGCCATCCTTATGTCGGGTGCTGGTGTTCATATCGGGAGACAATCGATCAAGGGTGTCCGACAAACATTCGAATACTGTATCGAGGTTCTTGAGAGTGAGTTGCTCTTCCCGCCCGTCGATAGCAAAACGGTGACATATTGTTGGTTAGCCTATAAGGTGCTTAACGCTGCTGGTATTGCGCATCGAGACATTTCGCTCGGCAACGTTCTGGTAGCCAATTCGCCCAACCAAGACCAGTCGTCTCCCAAGCCTCTCTTCATCGACTTTGACGCGTCGAGTTTGGTGGACCCCGGACCGGAAGGAAAGCCCAGGTCATTGGCTTCCTTTTGGAAGGTAGATGAAGCGTCGAGCAATAAACCTCTCACGGTTTCTTATCAATTCAATTGCAGTGGTGGGGTGTAGGCTGATCGCTTTTGAATTATTACAGGCCACTCCCTCTTGCGTTGCATACGCCGTCGCCGTAGCTGGCCACGCTCCAGCATACCGCTTTCATCCTCGCCAGGACTGCGAGTCGTTAATCTACCTCCTGCTGGAAGCCTGCAACATCTTGCTGCTGGATCGCCCTTTGTACAAGGTCACTGCCGTTAGGAACACTTCACCTGGTCTTGCTTCACCAGCCTGTACGACTGCCGCGAAGCCAGGACCGTCCACTAGCGGCGTCAGGACCAGATCATCAGCCATACAAACGTCATCAGCAGCCTCGGCAACACATCTGTCAACATCTTCCGCTGAACTGATGAGCGCATCCTTCGCTTCGATCCAGCTTCACCAAGTGGAAGGGTCGCATAGCGACGACGTCACCCATCGATTCAAAAGCTCACAACTATCACCGTTACCTCACCGAGAACACAACCTGGACAAGTTTGATGACATGATGGATGTTTTATCGGCTCGCTCAAAGCTGAACGCCTGTCTCGGCAGCCACAATATCGTCATCAATTTTCTCGAAAAACTGCAAATGAGCCGTGTATTGCCGAATGACGAAGAGCGGGCGTACTGGCGGGTAATCGCTAGATCTAGAGAGCCAGCCCCAGAAAAGGAGAAGCATCGTGAGACAGAGGATAGAAATTGGTTAAACGCGTTGCAGGAAGTGATCGAATGGGCGAGGAGTGCTTTGGTTGAGCTGCAAGACTGTGGAGAATCGCTGGACGATTGGGATGGCTGGGGTGAGTGAATTCCGGCCTATCAACCCATCCCATCTTTGACTCATGTACTTGTGCTTCAGATTCACCGAAGCAGGACAAGACTGTATAGAACAGAGAACGCAGACTCTTAAGTGTATACAGCGAGAGGTGCGCCGTCATGTACAGTGCAGATTTACGATTCAATGCATAATGTTACGATTCCTCATGACGTCCGCAGCTGTGATCGCAGCGGCGATGCAGCAAAGCGATCATTGTGCAGCCTTTGACAACATAATCTGTCAAGAAACGCTCAGGGTAGCTCTTTTGCAGGACACCGGCGAACACACGATGAGCGCTTGCGGATCGGCTCCGACCAATTCGTCCTGCTTCTCGCCATTCTTGAAGAAGATGAAAGTCGGCATGCTCCAGAGGGTATTCGAATTTAGTCACGTCGCGGTAGCAGAGGTTCACAAAGAGTCAGACGCACTGTAACGCCAGCCTCTTCACCAATTTCTCCGCATTGATCAACGTCGACGGAGTAGAATGCCAAGGACAACATTTCGCTCGAAAACTGATCACCAAAAGTCAACGTAGAGGCAACGAAGCAAGAGCAATAGCCAACCTTCTCGAAGACGGCTGCATCGCGTTTGGTAAGCTCATCAATACGATAGGAATCAGACTTACGGCTGATAACTCTGCAAGGGCCACACCTTGATTAAGCTTAGTCTCGCGGTCATTCAAGTGATGAGATGGTAAACGTACCAGGTAGCATCTATGCGGACACATTCTTAGCAAAACAGACGTAAGTGGATGAGTACGAGCATACTGAAATCAATGACGGCGCCTTGGTCAGAAGCGATCTATATCCGCCATTGAGCTGCGAGTCTTTTTCACCTCACAGACGAGTCGACGAACAGCAGCTTTGAACTCTTCCATGGGTTTGATGACAGTGACACCCATTCTGGTGTTGAACATTAGCTCGCGGCCGAATCTCAGAGAGCGCAATCTCGATTGTCTGTGATTGAACTAGGCATCGACGCGTCAGACTGGCGACAGCTAAAGCACCCGACTCACGTCTTGATCTGAAGCTTGAAGTAAGTTCCGTAGAGAGTGACCAGGTTTGGTGGATGCAGAGCAAGAAAGGAAGAAAGCGTGCCCTCAAAGCCAAACAAATTCAAGGGGTCCGTGCTTGAACATGAAACAACTACTAATCATCCAATATGAACACAACTGACGATGGTAGAACAAGAGCACGACAAGAGACAAACAGGACGGTAAAGAAGGGAACGAAAATAAAAACAGATGGCCCAATATTTCATACTGTATGCATATGCTATAACTTTGGCTTGGACAGTCAAGCGCTTGCCTTCTCGGCCTCTGAGCGAAGCATGGCCTGATCCAATTGAGCTAGACATTCTGCTGGGTATAAGAAATGCGCACCTCGAGAGATTTGGGGATAGCTCCCTTCATTTCTGCTTCTTTCTTGCCGTTCCTGTAGGCCTGCATGGCTGTTAGCTCGACGTTCAGAGCAATAGCACGAGTGACTGGCCTGGAACGTAGGCATCGCCTTTCGGAAAGTGTCAGCGTCAAGCAGAGGCTTCAGAGAGATTCCCTGACCTAAAAACGACAATTTGGTCAACTTGGATTTAAAAGAATACATAAAGGGCTCACCTGGATGCCGCATTCGGCAGCTACGTCTGGGCAGGCATCAACGTCGATCGAGTAGAATCCAAGGGCGGTGATCTCGTCGGAGAACTTGGTACAACAAATAAGCTGTGCTTGAATCGAAACTGCTGGAAAACTTACTGCCTCGAATTTGGCTGTACGCCGACACGATCTTGATAAGTTAGTGTGACAGCTGGTAGGATAGGGACGTACGGCTGATCATCTTGCATCTGAAGTGGCACGAATCAGAGCTGTATTTTGCTCTGTGACAAGCTACTTACGGCCCGCACCTGCAAGGACACAAGTAAGCACAGTTCATACAATGCGCGGCCATACTCACCACTCAGCGTCTGTGCATACCATCAGTCAGCAGTCTTTGTATGACGCGATAAAAAACATACGGAAATCAATGACTGCGCCAGCAGGAGATGCAATCTATTTGAATATTAGCCTGGCTGACTTTTAAGAGACTGCAGGCGTACGGCGGACTTGAACTCGTCCATGCTAGAGATAACCTTGACTCCCATATTTCTGCGATAGTGGTCAGTTCAAATGAATTGTATCAAATTCAGTTGAGATGTACCTTGTTGTAGTGGTGAATGAACGAGCTGCTAGGCGGGAGAGAATGATGACGATCGTTTGGGTTGTTGCGCAAGGAGTGCTGACTTTACCGTCTCCTCGAGAAACGGAAGCTTAAAACGTTCCGGAAGATGCTTTAGAACGTTCACCTCAAAGGAAGCAGCACCTCGTAACTTCACCCAAGACCGCTGTGTAGTGTAGCCTGTCGCCATAGAAGCGTCTGTTTGTGCCTGCCGCGACACAGACAAGACGCGAGCGGACCCAAACCTTCCACTCTTTCACTGCAAGAATCTGCAAAGTGATCGCCAGGCGCGACCCAAAATGTCTACAACACCACGCAGACGCAAGAATAATGACTCAATTTCCATGTCGAATAACGAAAAGGGTGTCCCTGGCTTAGACGAACAGCTGAATCCCGCTCAACCTCTATCCGTTGGCTTGATTTATGCATACCTTAAACGCAAAGTAAGGAGCGGATACTTGCTCTCTGTGCTTCGCGCTGAGATGTGTACAGTTACCTGCTGTTGGCTCGCTTATGATTGGCATAGTCGTTGGTCTGCTCGTCGCGCAATCCTTGCAACCTTCTTCAGGCGAATCATGGGCCATACCTGGAACCAAAGCACCTACTTGGGCGCATTCCAATCGCGTAGGTGGAACTAGACACAACCCTTACTACACTCCTACCCTCGCACAACGGCATCGCGTTTTCAACGTCCTTTCTACCATGCCTGGCTATCATACCAAAGAATGCACTCGAACAGTCCAACCGGCGTATAGGCGACAAGTGTATGAGCGTTATGAACCTTTAGTAGGGTATCAAAGGGAGGATAAGCGAAGATCAGCGGTTAAATTACTCAATCGCGTGGTACCAAAAGCTTGGATGGCAAAAGGAGGGTTTGATCATGGTGATCAGAGCGAAGAAGTCGATCGGATCTTTAAATCACCTGATCGCAAACATCTTCGATTCGCAAAAGATGTGGATAGGTCAAAAGATGATGGTCTTGGGTCTGGCAAAGGCAAGACGGTCGCGAATGCCAAACATCGAGCAGACGTGGGTAATTGGCAAGATGGGCACAAGTACTTTTTCGCCATCAACCTTTACAATTCGTTCGACATTATCCCCGATTTATTCTCGACCATGTTCAAAGTCTCTTCCATCCTTGGGTTCCAGAACGTCTTTGTTTCGGTGTATGAAAACGGATCAACAGATCAAACGAAAGCTCTGCTGAGACTGTTTGATGCTTTGGCAAGAAGTGTAGGATTGCGAGTCATCATCAGGACAAGTTTGCGGACAAGAGGTGCTTTCCATCATCGCATCGAATACCTTGCAGAAGTTCGAAACGCTGCTCTGGCTCCTTTGCAAGAGTTGCGGGATGCTGAAGGAGAGGTGCGCTTTTGATGTTCAACCCTTGAAGAGCTAGACTTATCTATCGTTAGGTTTTCGACTCGGTCATCTTCCAAAACGATGTCCTGCCATGTGTAGATGATGTGCTCGAGCTCATCTGGCAAAGTCGTCGTCAAAATGCCGGTATCACTTGCGGAGCGGATTACATTTACCACGACGAGATCAACCAGCCGGTCTTCTAGTACGCTCTTCATTCCCCCTTGTCTTCCCAAAGCTAATAGGGTGCACAGCGATAACTGGGTTTCCAGAGATATGAACGGCACTGCTTTAGAAAACGCACCTTTTGAAGCCATCTTCCGCGACCCAGAATCAGGCCATCGATTCCAGCGTCACTTGCCTATACAAGTTCAATCCTGCTGGAATGGTATCGCTGTCTTGGATCCAGCACCAATGTATGCTCATCCGCATGTTCGATTCCGTATGGCTCGTTTGGGCGATGGAGAATGTTCGGCTAGTGAATGTTCTTTGATCTGTAATGATTATTGGGAAGCTGGTTATGGACGGATTTTGATGGTGCCTCGTGTGAAACTGGCTTACGATAAGGTAAGATTGGGTTTTAGTCTTTGGCATTCCGCTGATGATATATATCCCGATCCTTACAGCAAGTCTGGGATGTCATTCACCCAGATAGAAGAAATTTAACTATCATCCGAGCGTTCTCAAGATTGGGAGGGCATCCAGATGATCCTAATTCGGATCCGCAAGATCGTTCTTGGTTCGGACCACATGATCGACTTTTCCGACCGGAAGAGAGTGAGCCTTTGGACTTCAAAGAGCCTCCTGGTTATGGTATGTCCTTGTTCATTCGACTATTGGATGATAGCTGATTGAATTAGTCTGGTGCTGGGGATGGGACGGAGCAGGTGACATTGAAGGACCGGACGTTGAGCCTGTCTGGGAACCGCTCAAGAACTATAGTGGTGACCCGAGGATTGTCAGGCATGATCGTTGTGAGTGGTTCTTGTTCTTCAGCTCGATCATTGGCTCAATAGTCGTACAGCATGGGGCGAGCTATGATCTGTCACTGCTCGAGATCCGATGAAATATGTGCCTTGTTCACTATATCCAGTACGTCGCTCTCATTGTGTCTCTCTGCGCCTTACGCTGACCAGTTCGAGCAGCATTGTATACCAGATGAAACGAATGAAGGGAAGGAGCGGGAAGGGATCTGCGGAGTCATGCGAGAAACGGGTCTATCATTGTGCACTTGTACTGCGTGTCTTGATATAGCTGTTGACCATCTGGAGATATTGCAATCTGCAAAACGCGAGTCGCGACTTCTCGAGCTTGAGCCAAAAAGGTTCTTTCCATACGACCTAGCGAGAAGTCCGCAAGAAGTGTGTCTATACCCTTACATGTCTGCATAGTGTCTCTCCAACATCGCAAGGCTTTGGAGCTCGAGATATCCTTTTGCAGCTTGTTCGCGCGAATTTTAGCTGGGCAAGGTCTGCGCTGCAAGCATGGATGTGAGGAACGAGAAAAGCACTTTCAGTCGCATTGACCTGGAAGCTCCTGCTGCAAGCTATCGCAATCGCATCTCGTCTGCACCAACGAGCAGATCAAGCACACCCGTAGGCGGCAGCAGAGGTCCTTCACCTCCGTTGCGCGTTGGCAGCAAGTCTGGAAGACAGGGGAGACGTCCATACCTCTATCTGGGGCTCTTGGCCATCCTCGGGCTTGTTATCTACTCTGCGACATCTCTTTCAACACCGGAACAGAAAGATCAGCTCGCACAAAGCCAGCATGCGCTCTCAGGCTACATAAATACATATCTAGCCGCTCCTTTCACTTCAGCAGAACGATCTGCTGTACTTCATCCTATCCTCACTCTCTTACAACGCGCGCGAGAGAGGCATACAACCCTCATCAACCGCCAATCTCAATCTCTCGCGCAAGCTAAAAGCACCTACCGCACTCGCTATGGCAAAGAAGCACCAGCAGGCTTCGAACAGTGGTATGCTTTCGCAGAAGCGCGCAACCACACACTGGTAGACGAGTACGACCAGCTCATGGTTGACCTGCAACCTTTTGCTGCACTCTCGCCAAGCACTCTGCGACAACGAACCAAAACGCTCAGTCAGCTTCCAGGCGTGTCTATCGTCTCCATCAAGGACGGCAAAAGTCAAGTCAATTCCAAAAGCGGTCGCTGGGCTCCTGCTTTGGCTTTTGAAGAGATGATTCAAGCTTTTGTCAAGGATCTGCCTGATATGGATATTGCAATCAATGAGAGGCTGGAAGGACGTATCTTACCTGAGATAAGGCAGACTGTGCAATTGGCAGAATGGGGAATTGTTGAAGACGATGTAGAGAAGAGTGCGTGCTTTTCAGTCTCCTTGCAGATTGCGATGCTGAGGCATAACAGATAACACGGATCCCCTAGCCGACATGCTGCCTTTCAGTCTAGAATGGAAACCGGAAGGCGATAGATACCTGATCGGAACAACCTGGGAGGTCTTCAAGCGCGCCTGCCCGCCCAATTCTGCCTCTCGTCGTCTGACCACTTCGCTACGAGCGTCTGAATCAGAAGATCGACAGCGACAAGAACGGCTATCAGCACAGAATCTAGATATGTCTCAATCGCCTCAGATCCTGACATCGCATAACAATGCTGTTTACGGCTCGGTCGGCAGTCGGAGAAGACCAAAACACGGTGGTGCATTGCTTCCACCTGCCAGAGAATTGACGTTCAGCGTCGCCGCAAACACCTTTTCGGAAGTTTGCCGCAACCCTGCCATACACGGTTTCCATTCCGCCTTCTTCACCAACACTCGATCGATTCCTTTCCTTTACCCACTTTTCTCGCCTTCCAAACCAGCAGGCTTTGGTGATCTCCTCATCCCATCGCATCACTACTGGTCGCCGTCGTCGGAATTCACCTACGACTGGGAATTGAAGAAAGGTCGAAGAAAAGTCACTGCCGATGTGCCGTGGTCAGAGAAGGACAACACAATCTTCTGGCGCGGCAAAGTCACTCGCGGAGCAGAAACGCCAATCGGCCATGCACCTCATTTCCAGAAACAACGTCTTGTCTCGCTCGCTAACGATGACGGCCGACAAGCTGCAGGCTCGAGAATCTCGATTGCGGATCGCAAAGCCGGCAAGAATCCTCTCATCGTGCCCATTGATGAATCTCGACAACCGAGACGAACGCTTGTCACTTTGGATGCCAGCACCTCATCTCTTCTGTCCCTCTCTGCACCACTTGGGAAAGTCAACAACCTCACTATGGACGTTGCTCTCTCTTGCGACCCGAAACTAGGCGAATGTCAGCAGATCCAGAAACAAGGCTATCGAGTCGAAGTACCTACTCCGCTTAGTGAAGCTTGGAAGCACAAGCTATTGGTAGACCTGGATGAGGTTGGGCTTAGTCCGAAGTTTTTGGCGTTGATGGAGAGTCGGTGTGCGGTGATGAAGGCTACTATTCAGCAAGAATTCTGGAACAATTGGGCTGTGCCTTGGTGAGTTCACCGAAGATATTGATCATATGATGCTTATCGAGCGTAGGTATCACTATATCCCATTGTCAACATCTTACAGCGAAATTCACAACATACAATCCTTCTTTACTGGTTTTCCATCTGAGCTTGTCAAGACAGCAACAAACATTACAGCTGCAGAGGAAGAAGCAGCCGCTGCATTAGCCGCTGCAATGCTAGAAGCTAGCAAGGGCAAAGGCAAGAAGAAGGCAAAAGCAAAGGAGATTCTCTTCAATGGCACAGACTTTTCAGCTACCAGTCCAGTCTTGGTCCCGCTATCACCCAAGAGCGAACCAGTCAAAGCTATCGATCCGCTAGCAGAAGAAGGAGCGCTGTTTGATCCAGATAGGGCATTGAGAGATATCGCATTGGCAGGTTCAAGGTGGAAGAGGAGGAACGTGAGGCAAGCGGACATGGAGGTATGTCTCAAAGTAATGTACTGCTGATGTGTGCTGATGTGTTATGCTGTGCAGGTGTATGTCTATAGGCTGATGCTGGAGTATTCGACTCTCTTGCGAGCATAGATGGGTATAGAAGTATTGTGGCACAATGTATGATTGGACAGAGACCAGACAGCGCACGTAAGACGGGCCCTCCGAAGCAAGCAAGCTTGAGCATGAAGCGATGCTATTTCCAGCCAATGAGTTGATTACGACCGCCAACTTCTTCTTTCGTTCTGTGCTAGAGGGCGAGCTCGCCTATATGTACCATAGACTATGGCAAACGCCAATCAGGAGGATACCCAAGTGCTCTAATACCTTGTCTGCCTGGCATCTGGCCGACAGAAGCAACTTGTATACACCCTTGAAATCGCTTGCGTGCACTGCAATTCAACAACAGCAGCCAAAAAGTAGCCTTGTACACTTCAGAAGCCATGCGTCCTTAGCGAAATCTGTGCCGGATACTATTGGGCAACGAAATGCGAACGACAGACATCCGCATGAAGACACGAAAGCTGAACAGAAACCTGATCAAGCGCTTGCTAAAGCCGAAGAAGTCGTTGACACACGGACACAAAGGCAGAAGGACTATGCGATCGTCAAACAGCTGCTGCCAAACATCTGGCCAAAGGGCGACAGCGGGACAAAGACTCGAGTAGTGCTTGCTGTGGGTCTGTTAGTAGCTGGAAAGGTAGGCTAGGTCATTACGAGTTGCCGCAGATCCTTAGAGAGCGTCGTAGCTACTCAACGTACAAGTTCCATTCTACTTCAAATCCGTTGTCGACTCTCTCAATGTCCCTTTATCTGAATTGACAAGCCAACAAACATTCTGGACAGTAGCCGGTACTGGTCTTGTAGGCTGTGTGTAGCTGATCCGCGTCAAAGCGCTCGTATTGACTGAACTGTAGATGGTTTGGCCCGAATCTTCTCGACCATCTTCTCGGAACTACGCAATGCCGTTTTCGCCAATGTCGCACAAAGTGCGATCCGACGTGTAGCATGCAATGTTTTTGGTCATCTGCTCAATCTCGATCAAGCTTTCCACCTGACAAGACAGACTGGAGGTCTAACAAGAGCGATGGACAGAGGGACGAAGTGGGTCGTCAGTGTTAGCTGCAGGATACTTTTCTGACGGAAGAGCAGGGGCATATCTTTCCTTCTTACTTCGCTTGTTTTCCATGTCGTACCGACTGTGTTAGAGATGGGCATGGTTTGTGCTATTCTTGTGAGTGCTCAAACTTCCCCTCTAGCATATCATACTAACACAGAGCAGACATACCAATATGGGTCTAGCTTCGCCGTGGCCACAGCTGCTACGATGGGTGCATATACCTGGTTCACCATTAAAACGACAAGCTGGAGAACGCGTTTCCGCAAAGACGCCAATAAAGCAGACAACAAAGCCGCAACCATTTCTGTCGACTCGCTCATCAACTACGAAGCTGTCAAACATTTCAATAACGAAGCTTTCGAAGTTCGACAGTACGATAAAGCTATGCTGGCGTATGAGAAGGCTTCAGTCAAGATTGCTACATCACTTGCGCTGCTCAATTCTGGACAGAGTGTCATCTTTTCCGGAGCGCTTACCTTGATCATGATTCTGGCGACTCAAGGTGTTATGGCTGGTCAGTAGTCGGACAGTCAGTATATGGCCTGCTAATTTGATGTATAGGCACAATGACTGTCGGTGACTTGGTCATGGTCAACCAGCTTGTCTTCCAACTCAGCTTGCCACTCAACTTTCTCGGTAAGCACAATTCGCGTGGCGAGGAATGTTCTGACAAGCAAGAGCAGGAACGGTCTATCGAGAACTCAGACAAAGTTTGATCGATATGGACACTTTGTTCAGCTTGCAGAATACCAAGTTGAAAATCACAGTATGCAGTCGCGCTCGACTGTCTGTCTAAACTTGACCAGTCAATAGTCGGGCAACGAAGCTAAGCCGTTAGCGATAAAAGGAGGCGAGATTCGCTTCGAGAACGTCTCCTTTGGCTATCGTGACGATCGGCCAATCTTCAAGAATGCGACTTTCACCATTCCAGCTGGCAAGAAAGTAGCGATCGTCGGTCCATCAGGCTGCGGTAAATCTACAGTTTTGAGATTACTCTTCCGCTTCTACGATGTCAGTGGCGGCCGCGTGCTAGTGGATGGTCAAGATATCCGGGAGGTCGACCTCGAAAGCTTGCGCAAGGCTATTGGCGTTGTACCTCAAGATACACCTCTTTTCCATTCTGATATCATGCACAACATACGCTATGGTCGTCTTGATGCTACAGATGAAGAAGTCAAACACGCGGCCGCACAGGCGAATGTGCTGAATACTATTGAGTCGCTTCCGGACAAGTGGCAGACCCAAGTCGGCGAACGAGGGTATGTTGCATACTCTGCGTCGTGTATTCGTTTGATGAGTTTCGGCAGTCTGATGATTAGCGGTGGAGAGAAGCAACGGCTGGCAGTCGCCAGGCTGTTGCTGAAAGATTCGCCTATTCTGTTCTTTGATGAAGCGGTGAGCTCTCCTCGCGCTGTCGCGGTCTCCCCTGATATCTCGTAGACATCGGCACTCGACACATATACCGAAACTGAGCTAATGCGGAATATCAACACTAATCTGCTGGACAGGCACAGGACAAGTGTCTTCATCGCGCATAGGTGAGTACTTTGATCACACTTTTCTATCTCCTCTGACGTGCCTCTAGACTGAAAACGGTTGCGGATGCCGGTGAGCTTGAAATCGTCGAACAGCTGACCTTCGCTGAATACTGCACAGATCTCATCATCGTGCTCGCAAATGGAGCCGTCGCTGAACAAGGCACACATGCACAGCTTTTGGAACGAGATGGTGTATACGCAAGTCGTGAGCATGTTTCGCAGGAGTGCTTTGACAACACTGACGATTAGTATAGTTTGGGAAGCACAGCAAACAGATCAGATCGGAACAGCGAGCGAAGCAGACATGGAGAGTCTCAGGGACACGTACGAGGGTACAAGTAATTAGACGGGCTGTTATAGAGCATTGTTAGATAGAGATTGCATTGAAAGTAAGCTGCAAGCGAGGTAGTCGCTCTAGTGGCTGGGCGCAAGCACGCACTACAAACAGGGATATTTACCATACGTACAAGTCATCGTTTCCAATGAGTGTACACTAAATAACACAAACCCTCTTATAAACCAACGCCTAGCGGATCTATTGAAGTCTTATCTGGCTGAGACTCTTTTGCGACTGGCATATCGTCAATCTTGAGATTCTGTACAACATTGGTATCAATACTTGACTGCTGTTCCGTTTTCCAAGGGTTCGAGGCTGAATCAGGCGCTCGAGACGAGGATGATGTACTCGGCGTCGGCTTTGAGACAGCAGGTAATGATGGAAGCTCTGCTTTACTCTTGCCAGGTGAACTCGGTCCTGAGCCAGCTCGCGAACCAGCTTGAGATGCAGGCCGACTTCCACCATTCGCTCGAGGTGCTCTCCATGTTCCCAATTCAGCTTCATGCGCAAGTGTCCTGCTCGGTCGACTTGATTGGGCCTGCGGAGCATCGGTCGAAGTAGGAGATATTGGGCCGTTAAAGTCTTTCACAGCTTCCTGGTACGTCGAACGCAGACTCTTCCACGATGATCCGCCAAACTTCCAGACTGATTGAACGGCATTCTGGAACTGGACAGGAGCGGCTGCTGAATGTGCGATACCGGCAGAAGAGCCATAGGCAGGAGATGACGAGCGGACTGGACCATTCTCGTCCTTGCGTTGACCTTGAGCATTAATGTTATCGACCATCCCGCTATTTGCTCCTTCGATGATGGACACCACAGGATCGTCCGCGCTGCTCTCCACCTCGATAATAGCTGGCGGTGACTCTTCCAGATCCGCTGCATTCATCTCCTCTTCTGTCTTGTGGAAAACTTCATGCCAAAAAGCAACTTTTGCTGGATTTGGAAGAAGTACGCCCTGATCCGCTTCTACTGACCTGTCCTTCGGATCATCCAGCTTTGAGTCGTACTGTGCGTTCAGATATTCTGCCTTGGGACTTCCGTTCGCCGTGAAAAACAGCTCCCAAACTGATCTAGTCGTGTCCGCTGGATTTGAAGATCCGTTCCGTCTTTCGCTTTCCGAGTTGTATAGGAAGGTGCCGAATTGACACGAGTAAAGATGGTAGAAGAGCGCTTCGAGCAGTCTGCTGTCAAATTCGAAGCGTTTTGGGTATTGTCGCATGATCTGGTAAACACAATCGAGGTATTGGTGGAAAACAGGTGATGTTTCCTTAAAGGCGGATGAGGAGAAGGCAAGATTCTTTTGGACAGATGCCAAAAATGCCGCTTGAGCTGATTGAGCATCGCTTTGTATGGAGACAAAATTCGTTCGGTCCGGAACGAGGTGACCTGCTCTGTGTGCGAATTTGTGACCGAATGATAACCAGTCTTTCTCGATGAGTATAGCGAAGCCTTTGATCGTTCGGTAGAAAGGGTCGAGGCAAAGTTGAGCGATGGCCGAAAGCTGAGCTGTTCTATCCCAGCCGTCCGAGCAATGAACCAACACGTGCGAGTTGGCGACGTGAACATTCTTTGCGATGAGAACAGCACCTTCTAGAATTGCCGAAAGATGTCTGAGCCAGCCAGATCTTCTTAGAGCTTGTCGGTCTACATGTCCAGTCGATTCTGAATCGCGCACGGCTGCGGAGCGCATCAGTCAGACATGAGAGATTAGAAAAGCAAAGAAGCATACCATCTGTCAATAAGCGCAACGACTCCCGCATAACATGAATGTTGTCTATCCCAAGATAAGCCTTTTTGCAATCCTTGTAATGCTCCATATTCTCCGTCCCCGCGCCCTTGACGGAATTGGCAACAGCATTCGTTGTCGGTCGGGCGTCAATGATGAGGTTGGCAGCTTTGGCTCCATAGACGCCGCTTGTTGGTGTATTAGAGTCTGATATAGAATGTTGAGTGTGCGAGTGGAAGATTGCCTCGATGAGCTTCTCGTCCTGGATTGAGCGGGCGTTCTTCAGACCGACCATAGGCTGTGACGAACGTGTGATGGATCCCTGATTGCTTAGTCAGCGAGTACAGACACAGAAATCAGAGGACTCGCAAGATTCGCCCAATGTAAATAGACCAATGCCGGAACTCTGGCTTTGCTACGATAAGTCTTGCCATAGCGCAAAGTCACATCCGATATCTTGGATGGGACAGCAAGTTTGGCAGGATAAGTCGAGCAAAACTCAAAATCGTGGTTCACGTCTGTCCATCGCCAAGCTTCAGAGCGAGATTCCGAAGTGCCAGGTTTTGGCATGGCGCCCATGCGATATAGCTCCTCTTCCGGCTTGTAGAGGGACCAGCTCTGCTTTGAAGACAGACTATCTGGCGAGGCAACATCTGGACCTTGAGCGAAAGAGTAGAGAGCAGATAGCGATGTCGTAGAATTGACAATGCCTTTGACCGATTCCCAGACTTCGCTTGCTTTGGTGTGACTGCGAAAGAGGAAGGTATATGCAGAGAATGTGCGAGTGCGAGCTACCAGCGGAATAATGGCAGAACTCGTTGGCGGATGCAATGTCAAGTTGCTCAAGATGGGGAAAGGAAGCCAAAACTCTGGCTCTCCGTTTGCAGGATCATCGAAAGCAAAGATCAAGTGATGAGGTGTGATGTGCAGAGTGCCAGAACGCTCTCGCTCGGGTTCCTTGCGCGCACTGGTCGAAGCAATAGGCCAGCCGCCTTGAACGAAACCGACGTGTTCGACCTGCTGTCCGTGTCAGACGAGACTTAACACTCTCTAGAAGCGGACCTTGGGAGCCTTGATGTGCTCCATTTGCGGGAGACGCGGTTCTCTGACAAGAGGAGAATGACGCTGGCAGCCAACTTTAATTTCATTCTAGCTATTCTATATACACTTGCGCTATAAAGCTATTTCGTATCCTATGTATTTACACTGCCTGACTCGGCTCAAAGCGTATTGCTCTATCTTTTCTGTCCATCTCATCAAGCTCCAATTCCGAGTCGGCCTCGCCTTCGACATGTAGACTGCGAATGTGCGAGACTTGAATGCCACTTGGCTGAAACGCCGTATTGTTGGAAGACTTTTTGCCAGCAGTGAACCCCGAAGGTAAGTCGCTAATGCCGCCTCCGCTGGATTCTGCGATGATTTGCCTTGTACCGAGCCGAGACACCAGCCAGAGCATAAGAGCAGCGATATAGATCTGAGGTAGGGAGGCGACGAGAACTAGGTAGAATGAGACAACCGCGAATGCAAAGAGATAAGAAAACATACAGAAATGCAATTCTCCGGTCGTCAGGTAGAAGACCATGGTAAGGAGTTGAAAGAACTGTACAGCAATAAGAATAGCTCCAAGCAACATGAAAGCACTCACTGTGGTGATGAGATTCGTCTCGAGGCAAATCTTGACCAGTCGGCGAACGACCTTGCTCGACATGCTGGAAACTCCAAGCTTTTTGGTGCGCCACAGAGCATAGAACATCATGCCGGTCACAGCGATATCGGCTACTGCTGGCATGGCAGAGGTCAAAGCGATCTTGTTGCCAAGATTGGCTCGGACTATCGAAAGGTTGCCAGTCGCAAGTTGGTATGACGCGAGCCCTGACATTGATATTAGACAGACTGATGTCAGAAGTCAGAAGAACAGATGGACTTACAAATCTCCACGGCACCCGCGGCTATCACGAAGGGTACGAGGAGGATAAGAACCCAAAGCTGAACAACGCAAGCACGAATATGAGCGGCCGGAGCTGTGCGAATGCAAAAGACCGACCTTCTTGCCCATCATGATATACGATCTGATCAGAAATAAATCAGGTCTCGCTAAAGCACGCGAAAGAAGAGCAATTACCTCCAGCTATAGAAGCCGAGCACTACAAACATGATTATGCCATGGCTGGTCAAAGCGACAAAGAGAGGTCCGTTTGTTACTCGTTGTGCTGCATAGTCGCCCTGCATGTGATTATTAGCAGCTGCGAGTGTGGCAGCAAAGCGGAACGAACATAGTTGATACCGAATTTCTGTACTGGCAAGTCAGTACCGGTGTTGTGTCAGCTATGAGAAGGACACGTGCGGTTATACAGTCGACCATGTATCCGATTGTAACGATCAACGATAGGGAGATCAGCGAGACGATCAGGATCTTGTATTTGAGCTCGTTCTTGGTCAAGGCGAGATAGGTCAAGCATTGAGCAATTGCAAAGCCGCCTGTCACTGCACCGAGCAATGCATTCTGGTTCATCCATAAGACAAGGTAGACTTAAGCAAGACGCCGGACGCACCGTAATGTTGGATGTGATGAATCTGTTAGAAGGAGGTGGTGCTACAACAGCCATCGTCGCTCAGATTACCCTTGGATTGCAAGAAGTTCAGAGTTGAAAAGCACTGAGATGGGGTTGTAATTGAAGTGAAAAGTCCAAGAGTCAAGAGAAAATCTCGCCGTGCATGGACAAAACACGCAGTGCTTAGCACACAGACCTGACCCATGCGATGCATTAAGGGGCGTGGCGGAGGCGTAAGGGTCCAAGCGAATGAGGCGTAGGGCGGAATTAAGGTTCAAGATACAAAGCTTTGCAGACGACTCAAGAAGCACCAAGTACAACCAGACGAGGCTTTAAGACCAATGCATGAATCACCGCAATACAGAGCTGAGCAGAATCTAGGTAGACAGGGCGTAGTGAGCGTTTCATCCATGCCCGAGTTCGGCTGCGAGTTCTTGCAACGGAGATCAGGGCTTTGGCCAAATAGCTCTAGTCTTTGCTGCGCGATATATCTGGCTTTTTTGTCATTCAATCAATGATGCTTTCGTTGATGCTTGTCAACCGCCAGGCCGAGCGTTGCGGGATTTCAAGCGAGCGAGATAGTACTATGATGCAGGAATCGTACACTTCTATTTTGTCTCACAAGAGTCCTTACACTGCTTGATTATGCTCGAATCGTATTACCCTGTCTTCTCTGTCCATCTCAAGATCTTCCAGCTCGAGTTCCGAATTGGTCGAGCCGTCAATTTGCATAGAGCGGACGTGGGATACGTGTATACCGCTCGGCTGAAATGCACAAATGAGACTCATCAATGGACTGCTGAACGTCACTCACTTGAAACGCAAGAGCACCAGATGACTTTTTGTTGCCCGAAGTACCATCTCCGGCTCCTCCTGAACTGTTGGCAATTAATCTGCCTTGTAGATAATCGCGACACGAGCCAAAGCATACTGCTACAGCATGAGTTCGTCAAGTTGTGCGTCTGGGCAGGGACTTACAATGTTGCTACGTAAACATGAGGCAGGGAAGCAACCAAAAAGAAGTGCAGCTCTCTCGTCGCGAGATACAGCGTCATTGCCAACAATTGTAAAGCAGTCGTGAGCAGATTGGTTTCCAGACAGATTTTGATGATTCGTCGAACCACTTTTCCAGACAAAAAGAAAGCGACAAAGATCGGCGCGTCTGTTCTGCGCTGTGCTGATACATCGCCATAGTCTCGACCCTAAATATGACAGCCAGAATGAGAAGCCACCTAGGGCCAGGCGAATTGTTACATACGAATTTCAGAGTACAGTCTCTATCATCGTAGAGATGAGCGAACGAGTCTTCAATGCAGAGAGTACAGACTTACACGAGATAGCCGATAATGACGACAATGTCCAGGCAGATTAGAGCGCCGATTAGGATCCGGTACTTCAATTAATTCTGAGTGAGAGCGAGATAAGTGCAGCATTGTGCAACAGCAAATCCTCCGGTCACGCTGCCTAACAGGGCATTCTGTCAACGAGATTTCAGTTACACTCACATTTGTGGCCAGTTGTTTGGCGAACCGCAACATTCGACGTGATAAAGGTACTCGAAGGGCCTGCCGTGCTAGATTGAGGGTCTGGCTATAAATGCCGATGCAGAAGTGCGAGTCTTGCTAGTCCAATGAAGCCGCTCGGAAGAGAGAAAAGGCAGGGACATCAAGAGCGAGAGAAGGCAAAAAAGATCGTCCCCAAGTGCCGGTACAAGAGTACAGTGCGCAACACGGACCTGGCCTGATGTAACAAGGCGATCCGACACGTGAGATGTAACGAAGAGCCGGCAGTGATCAATGCAGTTGGTACTCCAGATAGCGACACAGCGGACCTAGAAGCCGCTAGTAGGACTGGCGCGCAGTGCTTCGAGCAGTTTGAAGGCATACAGGCATAGAGTCCGTCAGGAAGAATTCGCTGAGCCATGTTTTCGAAGCGAGCTGTGCATTGCGAGAGGGACGTGTTCCAAGCTAATTGTAGCCTTAGCGTGCTAATGGTCTGAGTGAGCGCTAACCAGTGCACGGTAACATCATGCCAATTTCGCTTCGGATGCGCGCAAGGCTCGAGGTCTTTACCAGCAAGGAACAGACTAGCAAGGCAGCTTGCGTACTTCCAATGTGTACTGGACTGAACACGACGTGAACGTGCGGTCTTTCATCTTCTGTCTTGCTCGTTGCTCGCCGAAGATGTCTGCGAGAACCACTGTCTGCGATATACCAGACTACGCTTGTCTGTATGCACATTTGCGTTCACACCTCGCTTATAACAATCGTTCCCCATCTCCCTCGCTTCTGCGCTCTCTCATCCAAGCCATCCAACCACTTGTCCTGCTTCCGCACACAACAGCAGCTCGCAACAGCGCATGAGTACACGAGACAGCCCACTCCAAGCGGAGCGACTCTTGGTTCTTCTGTCCCTCCTCTTCCCATTCGTCCGAAACAGCCAGAGAAGAAGTAGTAGAGCACATAAGCTGGTGCGAAAAAGATCTTGCATACCGTTCGGCGAAACAGCTTTGATTTCGAAGAGGCTTCGTAGCGCTGCTTGAGCAGGACAGCTTGTGTCAAGACGTCGGTGACTTCTTCCAGTAAAACGTGTCTGTTTTGAGGTGAGTCTGATGTGTCGATGTCGACTAGCAACCTCGAGACATTCAGTATGAGATTGAGGCACTCGGAATAGTCGAACAGCTGGTATTCATTCCGAATCTAAACATGAAACAAAAGTCAGTTATCATCTAACAACTTGAGGTTGGCTCACAAAGAGGTGGGATTGACGCAGATACTGCAACAACAGACCAAACCCGATGTTAGCCAACAATGTAGCAATAGGCACGACCCCAATGAGCAGCTGATACTTTGTCACCTCGGCTCTCAGCGCGCCTTCTCCCGGCCAATGCATATAGATGACTACACCCGAAGCAGCTGCTAGTAATAGACCGATGCAAGTCCAGATCGATACCGCTAACCCTTCAAGATGCCTCAAGCGTCTCGTAGCAGACCGCATGTTCTTTTGCTTCATACGTAGGATAGATCGCAGTTGCTTGTAATGCCTCTGGACATCGATATGTGCATTAGCGGAGCAATGCGGAAGCCTTGAAGGTGAAGGCGGAGGTAAAGGGGTAGGACCTTGCATCATCGGAGGCGAAAGCAACTTTACAGGCGAAGTATCAACGAATTCGTCCATTCCGTATTCTTCTTGGTGTTCTAGAAAGGCGGAACTGGTCATAGAGTATTGAGATTGCCGCCATGTTGCGCCTGGAATGACTGTGTGGTTGTCGAGGAAGCTGACTTCTTTTGGTTGGGCAATGTCTTGTAAAGGCGCTGGACTTGGACGACGAGGTAAAAGAGCTTGCCGATCTTCTTCATGATCAACTGGAGTGGGCGCTGGACTTCGTGTCGAGACGGCTGTACGAGGATCGGGTCTAGGGCTAAGATCTCTTTGTTGCGGGCTGTTGGAGCGCTGTCGGGCAGATGCATCTCTAGTAGGAGCCTTTTGTAGTTTTCGCTTTGGTGTGTATATGACATCCGAGGGTAGCACAAACGCCATGGATCTACTAGCATGTCAGAATGCTCCATCTCACTTTGCCAACGCACTCACCCAAGTGATACATTCGAATCAGCTCGACTCAATGGCCTGCCATTACTTCTTGAAGCGCTACCGACAGTAAGAGACTGGGCAGTCGGACTGAACGAGCTGCTGAACGAGCTCGCGAGGGGTTGATAAGCCGGAGGCGGCGAGGAAACGATTGGTATGGCCCTAGACTGGCTACGAGATGAAGCATTGCGTTCTGGTTCTTGTCGAGAAGTATTGGAAGCAGATCTGGATTGCTTTGGCTTGCGCTCTTTGGGCTGTGAGCTTGAGCTCTTGACCATTACATACAATTCAAAAGAGCGATGGGATTAGAGATTGAACTACTAGAAGGATGCGCAAGGAGAAGGGAAAGCTGCGAAGGTATACCATTTGGGTGACGAGGAAGATTGAGAACTTACCAGACGACGTTGAGCCGGAACACCATGAACAAAGGGAGCATTCGTTTGTCCTGTACTATAAGTTGCTAGTACGATAGCTCCACGATACAGCGTTCGGTGCGGTAGATTGAGACGCTTCAGGGAGCCCAAAGAAGGCAGACGAGGCGCATTGAGATAGCAGATAATGAGGACGCAATGCGAACATGACATGCAACAATGAAGCGAATACGACAGTTGCGGTCGTATACAAGCGCGTATGATCAGCGGGCGCGAATAGAGTGAATGCTGGCGCAGGAGAAACCATGTCGTGATTTTCCAAGTTTGACCCACAAGTCGAATTTTGGGGGTCGAGAGCAGAGCGACAGCGGCAAGAAGGGCAGTGATTCCTTGAAAGACCTTCAAGAGCTCTCCAAGGTGAATATGCGTCTCAACGAAGGCCCGACCTCCCTCTGTCAGATACCCAGATCCTCGCGCATACCCAAGAAATCGCCAACTTTGACTATCTCGTCATGCTGTTGCTGATACCATTCGTCTGCTGTTCTGCACCCCAAGGGAGATTATGGAGATATAGGAACAGAGGCTGATGTTGTGATTCGGTGTGCTGCCTTCAGGTAATTCAAGATGAAGGTCGAACAATGCTCGTTCTCCGGTTACAAGATCTACCCTAGCAAGGTACATGCGTGCACTATTGAACAAGGACATGGTTCTTACGTGTTGGTTGGGATGTACAGGGAAAGCTTTACATCCGCCTGGACTCCCGTGTCTACCGCTTCGTTTCATCAAAGGAAGAATCCCTTTTCCTTCAGCGCAAGAACCCGAGAAAGCTCGCGTGGACTCAAGTCTACCGTCGCGCTCACCGCAAGGGTATCACTGAGGAAGTCGCCAAGAAGCGTAGCAAGAAGACTGTCAAAGTTCAGAGGGGTATCGTCGGTGCCGATCTAGCTGCAATCCAGGCAAAGAGGAACCAGAAGGTGGGCTTGATTGCTTGGTCACAGTCTGACACTGCTTAGTCTTCAATCTTCACCACAGCCCGAAGTCAGAGACGCACAGAGACAAGCAGCTATCAAGGCAGCCAAGGACAAGAAGGCCGAAGCAGACAAGAAGAAGAAGGTCAGATAGCTGAGCAACATCATTCGGCATTGCTGATGGCGGAAATCACGTTTGACAGGCATCTGCTGGATCTGGCAAGACCACCGCACCAAAGATCTCCAAACAGGGAGCCAAGGGATCAGCGAAGAGTGCCAGATAGACGTCTCCTCGCTGCATGCTGGCTTGGTATCTGTATTGGGTCATGACAGCATCGGCCATTGCATTAGACGGTCACCTGTTGTCGTGATGTTTCGTATATTTCCCTTCCAGTTTCGACCATCAGCCTTTCTGATCATGCGCTACTCGCACCTCCTGCTCAGAGGAGCTGCGCGCTTGTCCCGCTTGGAGGTCTGCCGCTCTGCCTAATTTCGATTCGCTTTTGTTATGTCATGTTTGGTCTCGTCCCATCAGCATCTCCACTACGCTGTGTCGTATAATGGTCCTCTTCCGCTCGCTCTTTAACACTGTCTCTACTCTGAGACATACATGCTCCAAGACCAGGACTAGTTCACATCAGAACTAAACATTAGTGTTCAGATTCCTCTTGAAAATAGCGACTCTTGCTCTCCTTTACTTTCCTACCCCTCATCCTACCAGTTCGAGCATTAATTACGTAACATCGAGGAGTCATTATGCCAGCGACGCGACCTAGTACGCCTCTCTTTCCAAGCGTTTGACCTATTCTTACGGTGAGAACAGAGCGAAAAGCAGCCATAGCAGGCAGGAAAGCGCTCAAGAAGCTAGCGAAGGAAGACACTATTGTCGTAAGCGACTGAAGTTTCACAGAGAAAGGCACGCTAATGAGCTTGGGTAGTGCAAGGAACCTGACAGAGCATGGTCACGTAACGCACCCAAGTCACGCCAACTCATCAAGCCTAAGAATGCATCTGAGGTCCGACACGATACCATCTTTGCAATCTACTCTGAAATTCGACCTACATCCACAAGCGGTCTTTCCCTACCAGTCGAGATTCAAAGCAACATTCTCGGTCATTTAGAAGTATCAAGGGATTATACTTCCATCTGTCGGATGTCCCAAGTATCAAGATCCTGGTACACCTGCTTTTCTGCTGAATACTCGTGGAAACAACGAGCTCATCTATATGGTGCGGATAGAAGAGGCAACGCGATCAACTGGATGCAAACTTTCGAGCACTGCTATAGCCAGTCTTGCGTAAGATGCCATCGAAGGACTTTTGCGGGTGATAAGACGCTTATGCCGTAAGTCGGTAGTCTACAAGCGGTCATTCTGGTATGCTCATGTCTATACTCGTCACTGTTCTAGTGAAGTGCCAAAAATTGCCGTCTTTTGCTATTCGGTGAATTTAGATCCGACCTGTAAAGGCCAAGCTGATTTTCTTCACTAGTGCAAAACGGCCAACCCAGCCTATGCTACAATCTATACGCCTCAGATCAAGGAACAATACGGCTTGGTGGAATCAGATCTTGTCGGCTTGAGAAGGGATTCACGCACCATCAGGCACCGCTCATACCTGGTGTCGGACGTGAAAGCGCTCTGGCACTCGAAGCTACCCCAGCGAAAAGCTGAGATGATCGCGAATCTACCCTATCATTATCGTCAGGCTGTGATCGATGCATTCGCTCAAGTAGAGGCGATGGGAGAGCAAGAGACCAGTCTGCTCAAGCGAAGATATATCACTCTTGTCTCTGCCAGTACAATCAATATCCAAGCTGCAATTTCTCTCGCAAAACTCTACATCGACTTGGGAAACATTCGAGAAGTCGTGAAGACTACGCTTAGGTACAAGGGCAGGTCTGATTTGGAAGCACAAGCGATGCTGTATCTGGACCACGTAGGCAACTGTCGTCAGCAAACGATCATCGAGATGCTCGCTCAGGGTCAAATGGCGGTTGAGGCGGTGCTACATACGGTGCTGGCGCCCGCTCCGCCTGCTCAAATTCGCTATGGCGCTCCGGGAAACCTCATCTGCCTGCATTGTCCCAATGTCGTCTCTCGTGGTAAGCTTTTGAACACTTCCACTTCTTCCAGCTGACTAGTTCTTCCAGCTTGTCAGCAAGGTTTGTGCGGCGCGCATTGCACTGGCCCATGCCGGAAGCATTCGAAACGTCGAAAGGGCGGGTTAACAACCTCTTTGTTCGTGCACAAGGTTTCAGCTTGACCGTCGCTTGAAGCGGTCGCACTTGTACATAGGCTTCGCGTTGTGTCAATATCTCCTTAGTCACCATCAGCGCTTCGCGAATATCACGTCTTCCCTTATGCACTGAAGACGGACGAAGCAAGCCTTAACGCCAACGCCAGCTTGACCCCCTCGCTCATCAGGAATATGCCGAATCGAGTCGTGATTGGATTGGCGAGGCAGTGAACGAGAGAGTGCAGAATACGAAGTGCGACGTAGATCCAACCGAGTTTGACATCGGTGCTCATATCAGTCTTGCGAGTCACCGATGAGAGGACGGAAAAGGCCAGCATGATTGCATAATAGGTAGTGGGAGCTTCGTGAAGATGGTTGTAGTTGTCCACTATCAGGTTATCTGTTACCTCTCTACGCGTGTTTGTATGAGCGGACTTACCCTTCCAACGAATGTACGCAGGCGTTCTGTTGTCCATATCAGCTTTGGTGCTGCTTGGAGTCCTTCACGAGACCGTGAGCGTACTGAAATGGTTAGCGCAAGATGGTTCGGACTTACAGGTTCATCCTGCTGACTACTGGAAGTCTCTGATAGTACATCCATGACTCGATGGCGAACGTCCAACCCTAAAGCAGAGACAACGCATAGACGTGAGCGGAACAGATTTGGTTCCAAAACAGGAGCGCACTCACGGTCAGAGCGACGACCGGACGGAGTAATTGTACTGGCGCTGAATCCATGTGAGAGCAGCTCTTATGTCTTTAGCTGTTATCGGATGGAGGCTGCTAATGGGAGAAGAAGAAATTGCGGGGTCGCTGGCAAACAATTCAAAATTCACATGCACAATACAGACGACTATTGCATAATATCAATTGCAAGCAAGTAGGACACTACAGAAAAGCCTCACTACTTCAGAGGACTCTCCCTGTCTCCGAAGCTCATGCGTCCCTGCCAGACCCATGTCAAACAGCAAAGGCTCCAGAAGCCTCTACGAGTCTACCAGGTGGGCGATCTCGCTGGGCGGGGAAAAGGCCTTACGAAGGCTGAGAGGATTGACGAGAGAGAGAGAGAACGAGTCATCAACGACCCTGAGTGCAGACTCATTGTAGTGATTGCCTGGCGAACGGAAGTTTAGACAAGCGAGAAGAAGAAAGGCTAGAAGGCATACCTTTCCATCTGACGCTAGCAGAGAGCCCTCCGAAGGGACGAGTAGGAGTGGGATGCTGGTGCACGAACAGCTCTTGCTCACAGGTCCATCCCTCTATGTCGACAGGGTTGCATGCTGCGGCTTCTGAGTAAAGTCAAACGCCAGAGTAGACGGCACAGAGAAGGATGGAGGCTTGAATTTGACAGTTCTGAAGTAGGTCCAGATCCATAGACAGTATCTTGACATCCATATACACTTGGCATCGATTTTCACGCAGCAGTCGGCACCTCTTCCACTCTAGCCCTCTTACTCTGTCCATCATCATCTTGCTCTTCCTCCACGGCAGCTCTTTTCTTTCCCTTTCCTTGCTTCCTACTGACGACAACCTCTGGACCTTTGATGACTCCCCGATAAGCATTCCTAGCACTAAACCCTCTCATGACGCATTGCCTCGCATTACCCTCTACAGTCAATTTACTCTTGTCCATTTCCAATCCCATGAGATGAACTAAATTGGACACATCGCCCGGAGAGCGCAATTCCATGCATTTCTTTACGCCAGAAGACAAAATAATGTTCTTGCCGTTAGTCATTTTGATTAATTCCCTTGCACCAGCAAAAACGTTCCGACGAGCTTCTTTCGGTACGTCAGCACCTGAACGTAGAGCGATCGAATAGACAATTTCGAAATAAACGCCTTGTTGGATAGCTGATTGAACGATGGAGCGTTTGAGCATAAAAGGTAACTTAGGTGAAGTTGCTAGGTCGAGCGTGATGATGTCCACTGCGTTGGGTGAAGGTTGGGAAATGGATTGACAGGCTTGGGCAAAGGAAGCGCTGTCTGTTGGTAGGACTGAGATGAGGTCGTAAGAGCCTAGGTGGTTGGCATTGGACGTAGTCTGTCATGGTCATAACTGCGTCAGTCAATGAAGACAGACACGCGAGGACACTGACGAAAGCTGCACCATTCCCTTTCCCTCCTATACACTTCTCATCCAGTACAATCGTCACCCGGCTCAGTTGCAGTACTTTGCCTTCGCTAGCAACAGCAGCACTCTGACACCTCGGGTCCATTTCAGGAAAAGGCGGTTTGAAATTATAACAAGGGTTCAAGCTTTTCAAATTCGCATTAGAGTAACAATTCAAAGGTATGAAGACGTTGAAGGCGCAGACAGAGTATCCTAGGTGAGATAACATGTCTACTGAAGCGCGAAGATCTTGTTGCTGCGTTGCGCTGAGAGTTGAGAGACCTGTTGAAGCTTGGGGTGAAGGGACAGCGGGCTGTTTGGCTTTCTGCTTGGAGGTGAGCGTGCTTGCCAGAGGTACATTGATAGGCCAGGGCACATTCAGATCATAGAATGTCATCTCGGTCGAAAGTCGCTATCGGTAGACAAGCTGTAAAGCAACGAATGCATGACTATATAACATATACTCCCTCTCCTAATAGCGACACTGAGATCATGCCGCTGCATACTGCGCAGTCCACTGTTTCGCTACCCTCAGAGCATCCTGTTCATCCTCCTTCCAGTGGTTCGCTACGTCGTTTGCGAGTGGATCGTCCTGCAGTACGGGTCGTCAGCAAGTGCTTTCCTTATTGAGATATGTAGAGGGAGAACGGGGCAGCCGCAGAGGCAGGAAAGTGAGAGAGCGAGAGATGACGTACAGGGTTAGGAGCAGACAAAAGAGCCTGGATAGAAAGCAAGACAGTTCGGATCTGTAGCGCAGGTGACCATTTGTCTGTGCGCAAATGGCATCGGTCATCAGCTTTACGCTGAAAGCAAGCAACCTTCAGACGCACCTTTCAGAATGTCTAGACAGATTCTGCCGAGTTTATCGATGTTCGGGTGATACTGTAAGATATCCGACATTATAAGACTACACCAGTCTTGTATGCGAGAGAGCTTACGATCTTTGTGAGGAAGCGGACTTTGGGCGGTTCCATCGGATAAGGCTCAGGTAGGAAGAGCTATTCCACCATAACGTCAGTACTCGTGGAATCGAGAACAGATTGCGCGAAGTACTTCTAGCTTGAATAGACCAGCTGTGAACGTCGCTAAGGGCATAAGCGACATTCGCCAGACCCCTCTCGACACGCACCTTCATAAGGCGAACCTCCAGGCCCAGACATGATTACATCGAAATAGCGTAGGTTATCTAAGACACCAAGAGATTAGCTCCCTTGACGTTGAAACGGCAGAAGGGAGTGATGACGGACCATCGTGAGGTGAAGCAGATATTCCAGGAGGGGCATCAGAGACCAATCTCTCAGTCTCTTTCCTGTTACGGTTCAGGCCTATCAGCTGTAGTCGTAGCACTTGAGAGAGGCAGAATCGCACAATATCCGTTTTGGCAGCGGAGGCATCTGGCAACAAAAGGCGCATCAGTGTCCGGTCATGTACAGGAGCGCGGGTCATGTATGTGCAGCTGCATACTCACCTGTATTCAATCTCGAGCAGCTTGGCGGTCTCTGTCCAACTCAAGTGCACGCTCTGTTGCTCTGACACGACCGACCTGTCGCCCTCATACGCAGCTTTGAGCTATTCTAACTAAATCAGGTAAGGCCCCTTCTATCCTGCTTTGCCCCGTCTCTTGCTCGTTGCATCCAATCGTGAACTCTATTTCGTCGGGCCTTGCCTCGCATCAAGCAGCTCGCTGCCTACCTGACTTGTCTGTTCTCGTTCGACCCAACCTCTTACTCGTCACTTGTCAAGGCATGCCTCATTTACCAGAAGCAATGTCCCTTCGAGGAAAGAGAATGTCCAGCTTAAACTCGTCTGCTCAAACAGGCGCCAACATGCCTTCAACCAGCAGCATTTCTGCGACCGAGAAATCATTAATCAAGAAGAATGCAGCGTCTTCTACTGATAAAGTGGGTCGGACTTGGGCACTAGCGGTGTGATCGCTTAATTGTACCATGTCGCCCACAGATTCTCAGTGGAGCAATCGCAAGGATATATTACGCCTCACCTGATCCGGCACAATGGAGTTGGGCAGGATTAGAAGGCGCGCTAGTGTTCGGTAACACTTCAAAAGGCACTGGCGGGTTTTGGTTCAAGTTGGTAGATATTGTCGTACGCCTTGGCGACTTGTTTGTGCTGTAAAGTACTTATAAAGGCCCCGGGATGCAGGGCTCTAGAGGCGTGATATGGGAGTATGAGCTATATGAAGATCTAGTCTACCATCAAGATCGAACCTTCTTTCATTCTTTCGCTGGTGATGTGAGTACACCCGTATGCTAAGACAAAGACAGTCTGAACTGTGCGGGGCGTATCACAGGACTGCATGATCGGATTCGTCTTTGCAGAGGAATCAGAAGCGGCAGCATTCTACAAGAAGGTCATGAATCGTTCAAAACATGCTCGTAAGCCTCCATTGTCTACTGTCAGTATTTGCTGATAGGTATGTTCTGGAATTTACAGCCAAGAAAACAGAAGCAGCCCAGAAATCAGGCTCACCACGGAAGTTTGGCATTCGAAAACGAGCAGTGGGCAAAGAAGCTATCAGTCAACCTGCCGAGTTTCGTAGAGTCGCACATATGGGTTTTGATGCCGAGAAAGGCTTTACGACGGAGAATATTGATCCTTCTTGGGAGAGGTTGTTGAGCCAGTTGTCGAGTATGGGAATCAGCGAGGTGAGTCAGAGACAAACCATTCGGCTTATGCTGATGGCCTGTTTTTCTGGGATACAGTCGCAAATCAAAGACAACGAAGCCTTCATCAAAGATTTCATAGCAGCCAATGGACAAGATGGCGCTCAAGAAGAAGAAGAAGATCAACCCGCTCCACCACCTAGACCTTCATCTCGTTTACCACCAGCTATACCTTCTATGCCCGATATACCTAGCAGACCTGCTGCTCCACCACCACCTGCGCCTAATGCTAGATCATCTACGGTTAAAAGGAAAGCACCTCCTCGTGCGTTGTTCAACTTCCTTTGCTATATCACAGCTGAGCGAGTTGTCTGGCCACAGCTCCGCCTGGTAGACGACCAGACTCTGTATCATCAGCGAGCAGTCTCGCGCCACGTACGTTTTGTCTTCATACACGTTTTGAGTGTTAATGGATGTAGAGCGCACAGCTCCGCCGAATCGAAGACCTGCTTCAATGTCTAATGGAGCTCGTATGTACTGTCTTTCTTCAGGTGAAATCAGCGCTGAGGCAAAGCTGGCGACACAGCTCCTCCACCGCGTAAGCATCGGACAGGACATATTGGTATCATGCTGATTGTCTCATTTCCGTGCTTACAGCTGCAAGATCTGGAGGACCACCTGGTAAGGCTTCCCTTGCTTTATGTATTGAGTGTTGACCTGAAGCTGAATAGCGCCGCCGCCGCGTAAGTCTTTGATTATCTCTGCGATTAGCAGTTAGGTCGTTAACGATATCGTAGCACCGCCAAGGGCGAATGGATCACCTGCTCGTGAGTTTACTCCTTGTCTACTGATATCCCTCCTTCAGATCCGCTGACTGTCTTCACAGCTCCCCGTACGTGCCTCCTCCGTTTATGGAGTCATTCATTGACGGAAAGCTATGTAAAGCACCTCCACCTGCAAGACCTGGAAGTTCAGCACCTCGTAGGTCCGGGATGTCGCTTTGAGTGTTATGCTCATTTTAGCATTCTGGGTACTACAGCTCCGCGTACGTCCTTGAATATAGTAAGATATATCATACTAACTACCATACAGCACCTGCAAGACCTGGCTCATCGGCCCCGCCGCGTAAGTTCCCCAAGCCGTGTCGCGGATTGAACGCTAAGACAGCGCTGGGTATTTACAGCGCCGCCGCCGCGTACGCTTCTATTTTCTTCAGTGTTATATATAGAACTGATAATGAAGCAGCGCCAGCGCGAGGCGGAGGTGAGCTTGTGTTTCTTTGGCATTTCAGACAGAATTGACGTTCCTTATCAGCTGCTCCGCCTCCACCACCTCGTGAGTTATTTATTGCATGCACGAGCAATCGCTGAATATTTTGACTACAGCGGGTCGCGGTGCGCGAGTTCCACCACCTCCGCGTAAGTCTGACATCCGCTCAAGCATCACTCAAAGCTTATCAGTCATTAGCACCTCCATCTGGAGGCAGATCAGGCGCACCACCTCGTCAGTCTTGCCAGTATCTGTACATTGTGGTACTGATATGGGCAGAATTGACAGCACCCCCTCCTCCACCTCCATCTGCAGCTCCGTCTGGAGATCCAGGCCGAGCGAATCTGTTGGCAAGTATACAAGGTGCTGGTGTACATTCACTCAAGAAGGTGCGTTCTAGGCTGTATGCTGTGGTTGTAAATTCTCAGTGCCCTTCTTGCACAGTCGGAAAACTCGCCTGGAGGAGGAAGCGCGATGCCAATGGCAGCAGGAGCAGCAGGTGGACTGGCAGTTGGAGCAGGTACAGCAGTCGCAGCGTCGTCAGCGCCACAGGGCGACCTTGCTTCTACACTCGCTGCTGCGCTCAGCCAACGTAAAGGCGCTATGGCAGATTCTGACGAAGAGTCTAATGCTTCGGATGATGAGGATTGGTAGCTCTGTATAACTATACGTGTATATATGAATAAACGAGCTACGCAAAAAGGACCGCCTGCAGTGTTATCAACACCCTTGAAGCGTTTTGGCCTCGTTTGTTCTTGAACGATACATTACTCGATATGGCAGATCAATTGGTCAGTGGGCTGAGCTTGTTGTCAGCGTGATGCTGATACCAACTCGTCTGCGCCTGACAGACTGAAGGTGATTTTTGCGCCGTCATGCAAGTAAACGCGACATTGACCTCGAGCCTGCTCTTCTGACAGAACAAATTTCTGGTAAGGCAGCTGAGCGCAATCCAGAATGTCTCAGTCTCTGATATAGCCCTTGCACAGAATTCAAGGAAGCTTTCTCGTTATTCGTACGTCAAAGCTCAAATGTCTTGAAGAACATCTGCTGAAGCTGTCTTTCGACTGTACAGGACAAGGGTGAGTCTCATATCACAGGTGCACACCGGCCTATTCTCATATAGCCAATAGACGGAGATGGTAGCATCACTTCGTAAGACTCTCTTGTGACGGGCACAAAGCATTTCCATAACACACCGCTTTCAACAGCAAAGAACTCGGCACCGTGATGCGCTCCTTAGGCCAGAATCCAACCGAGGCTGAGCTACAAGATATGGTCGCTGAAGTAGACGCTGACGCGAATGGCACTATCGACTTTCGTACGTGTTTGCGTCGCTCTACTGGCTTGGGCTAATAGATCGGATGCTTACATGTACAGCTGAATTCCTTACTATGATGGCGCGCAAGATGAAGGACACCGATAGCGAGGAAGAAATCAGGGAAGCGTTCAAAGTCTTTGACAAAGACGGAAACGGTGCGTCAGAAGGCTTCTGCCTTCTATAAGGCTGATCGACGGTGACGGTGTACAGGCTTCATCAGCGCTGCTGAACTCCGACACGTCATGACAAATCTAGGTGCGTGCTTCCGCTCGGTGAATAGCCTAGAATAGATTATTGAGCCCGGCGACCATTCAAAATAGGCGAGAAGCTCAGCGACAACGAAGTTGAGGAAATGATTCGGGAAGCTGTGAGTGTCTGACTGGACGCGACAAGAGTGGTGCTGATGTGAATGCAGGACGTTGATGGCGATGGACACATTGTAGGTGGTTCGCGATGTAGCGTTATTATGCTTAACGCTTGTCAATCCCCTACAGGACTACCAAGAGTTTGTCAAGATGATGTACATCTTCTTCGCTTTCTTTCCTCTAAAGTGCTCAATCTATCTCTACAGGATGGCAAAGTAGAACGGGGCACGAGTGTATGGCTTCGCGTTTCCTTTTCTCCTGGATGTAGAGTCTATGCAACATGCTTTAGGCAGCTTTTGACCAGTCAATCGACAAAGCAACCGACGAATTAAATAGTTTTACAATGCTCTGTCTAAGTCTCTAATTCACATTTCGCGTTCTAGCTTCTCTCCCTTGATGACCTTCTGCACTTCAGGTAATGTCAGACTCTCGTAATGTATCAGAGCTTCTGCCAATCGATTCAGCTCGACTGAGCGAGTGGTCAGTAATTCAGTTGCTCTTGATTGCGCATCAGTGATGAAGCTCTTGACTTCGTTCTCGATTATAGATAAAGTGTTTGCTGAGATCTTCTCATCTTCTGATAAGTTGACGACACCAAGCGCGTCAGAGAATCTGTCGAAACGTCACTGAGCTGAGTAGAAGATAGCTCAAAGCGTGCAGACATACCCGTATGCGCGGATCATCATCTGTGCGACATCCTGTGATGTCCAAGCCATCAACAACCGGAGATCAGGTTAAAAGAGCAAGCACTCACTGTGGCACTCTTGATGTCTGAGGAAGCACCCGAAGTGATGCTGTCTCTATGTCAACACTGCTTTCACGAGCTGACGAGTCGACCTACTTGTCCTTGCCATAAATGAGCTCTTCGGCAACACGCTGCGAGGATCTCATCAGTCTCGTGTAGCTGAGGTCGTGTCATGACTTACTCCACCCATGGCAACGTCGAGTCTCGCTCGTAGCTCTTTGTACGACTCTGAGTCGCGGTCCTGTGCAAACAGTGAGTTGTAGTCCTTTGCCAGATTTTATCAGTCTCAGCGCACCATATCAGGCAATTGCATCGTATGCCCTAGCGAATGTCCTCGAGGCATGACAGTGACGTGGTAAAGTGGCATGGCGCCCTCTGGAGTTTGCGTTAGTGAGCGCACACTCGGACAATAGCCTGGACTGACCAGTGTATAGCGCTACGAGAGCATGCCCAGCTTCGTGAAAGGCCGTTTTCTGGAAAAGATGAGCAAAGAGCTCTATAGACATAAAGAAAGCATACCCGTCGTGACTGTCAAAAAAGGAAAAAGCCTTCATGAGCTATATTCTCATGCAGCCTTGTCCCACTGACCTCTGGCGTAATCACAGCACTCAATCTTTCCGCGCCCATCAATATCCGATCTTTCGCCCAATCAAAGTGCTTCAATTCGACAAGAGTAGACCCTTCACCACTAGCTTTGACAGCAGCCTGATTGACCAAATTCTCCAATTGCGCTCCACTGAATCCAGGTGTGCCTCTAGCGAGCGAAGTCAGGTCCATAGCGGGTGCGACTCGAGTGACTTTGATATGGTGCTCTAGGATCTTGAGACGACCTCGGACGTCAGGTAGTGGGACAGCGACATGTCGATCGAAACGACCTGGTCGAGTCAAAGCTTTGTCTAGTAGGTTCGGTAAATTGGTAGCGCCAAGTAGGATCTGTGCGCAAACAAGTCTGTCATCAGGAAAACATCCCGAAGCCTTTGACCTCATACGCACCACTCCTTCAGATTGGTTGAAGCCATCTAATTCCGTCAAAAGCTGATTGAGCGTCTGACGCATATGTTGAGCATCCCGAGGTGATCGCTTGCTTCCTATCGCGTCCAGTTCGTCGATAAAGATGATACAAGGCGCTGCCTTTCGTGCAGCAGCGAACAACTCTCGGACCCTGCACATAGATCAGCGAACGTCATCTGAGCGAGGTATAAAGCTCACCTCTTTGCTCCAACACCGACAAAGAGCTCATCGAATTCAGATCCAGAAGCAAACAAAAACGACTGTACACCGCCATCCTTCAGACTCGCAGAATTCAAAAGGTAGATCAGAACGCACCACTCCAGCTTCACCGGCGACAGCTCTAGCCAAAAGCGTCTTACCAGTCCCAGGTGGTCCAGTCAGAAGCACGCCTTTAGGCAACTTTCCACCCAATTTCGCAAACTTAGCCGGGTTCTGCAAGAAATCCACGACTTCGGCTAGTTCTTGTTTTGCTTCTTCGCAACCGTGCACGTCGTTGAATGTAACTTTTTTGCCCGTGTTGGGTGCTTGGACTTCTAAGCTACCTGGAGCGCGGGACGTGCCTGCTCGCATTAGTCCGGAAGAGTCGAGGATGAGTGAAAGTAGGGTGAGTGACTGTGTGGTCACTCAGCAAACATTGAAGTGTAAGTTGAAGAAGAACACACGACGAAAGCATAGATAGCGACTGTAAGTAAGAATCGAACCATCTTGAGGACCAAACTACCTCTTGCTTCTTCCACAATGACTCGAATAGGTTCGTTCTTCTTGACGCTTTCCGCACCAGCTGAAGATGAATAACCTCTGTAACCACCTCCACCACTTGAAGCAGCCGCAGCACCCATGGTAGCATTTGCAGAAGGTTGATCAATCACCCTGGCCGTCGATCCTGTGCCACTCTTGTCTGTTATGACAGCAGATACGAGTTGTTCGTTCGTCAATTCAGGTTGGGTAGTCGCAGTAGGTTGAACAGGTAAAGAAGCAGCCGTGCCAGCGAGAACAGCATCCCTTCTTAGACTTGCTGATGCGACTCTTTCACCGGCAGAAGGTACATTTGGGTGCGTCCAATTGGTCAAGGCGGTCAAATAAGCATCCCAAGCCGGAGCGGATTGAAGCAAAGTCGATTCTTTTCCTTGTACAGCTGAAGAAGAGGTCCATAATTTCGTTTGCACTTCATAGCGTTCTATAACTCTTTTGGCTACATCCGAGCTGGTCTTTGATGCAGCAGGCAAAGCAAGGTAAGTCGAGTAATATTTCAATTGGCTGTCTATGGATGTTGGGGCATCGTCTGCTTCGTCTGCCAAGGTGTCTAGTGTCTTTGCAGGTGTAGTAGGAAAGATGGATCGCAAGCTGAAAGCCCGAAAAGTGGCGGCCAAGATCGACGTAGGTATCGGGGTATGCAGTGCAATAGGCTTCAAAAGGGATTGCCTAGTAGCCGGAGAATGTAAAGAGCGTCGGAGTAGCAGCGAGGCCAGAGGTAACACTGTTGCTGTTGCCGTGCGTTGCCTGAGACCAGCAGCTGTCGCTGGAGTCAGACAAGACCAGGCGAATGCTGGTGTCTGTCGCATTTCCAATGAGCGTCTGTCTTGTTTCTTTTCGTCACAGATTATTAGCAGATCATGGTTTGAGGACAAGAGACGAGAGAAATGTGACGACGCTTTGTTCCGCCAAACAGTCATGTCGAGCAAATATATAGGGCTGCTGCCAGATATAGTAAGTACACCAGTGCTGTTCTCCATGTGAATGTTGCTGATCAGGGTCTTGCTTGAACAGGATACTGCGCCAGACATTTACGAGACGCCAGACTTGCCAACGACCTCGGGCTACGAGCTAGACTCTGATTCAGATTCAGAGCATCCCAGCCACTCCAACAAGACGCAACAAGCTACTTCTACAGATGTCATTGTCGAAGGAACGGATATTGCTGCTGCTCGGACAAAGTTCAAAGGCAGTCGATTGAATGGCGCAGGTGAGCTCAAGTCGTACGCTGCTGTTGGTGTGCGAGCTGATTGGCTACACAGACTTCTCTACTTCTCTCTCAAAGCGGAAAACGGCTCAGCATTACCCTACAGTGTTGCCAGAAACTACAGTCTACGAACTGTTACCACGAGGTTATTCCACTTCTCGCACCAAAGGAGCAGTACAGGAAGAGGAAGAGACCCCCTCAGCGCGTCTGCGGAGACTGCGGTATGAATTGGATGAGGTGGAAGTGGATCTTGAAGCAGAAAAGACAACGGAAGAGAGCGAAATGAACCCACCTCCCGCCGCGTTACTCGATCAACTCAAGTTACTCAAAGGCGATTTATCGAGGTTATCAGAAGTCGCTACGCAGAAACAACCTGCTGAAACTGTTCATGCTTCTTCAAGAACACCTTCACCACTTCCACCCACTCAGCAGAAACATTCATCCATAGCTGAACTCTCTTCCCAATTATCAACCCTAGAATCTGTCCTAGGCCCAACCCTACCCTTGAACGAAACTTCTACCCAACCGCTTCTCACCACGATCTCGAAATTAGAAACCCAACTCTCCCTTCTCACCCAACCCCGACATCTAGATACCCTCGCACGCAGGATCAAGTTGCTAGTCTCTGATCTCGACCGCCTTCATGAAACACGTCGACAACTAGGCGATACCCGACCATTACGAATCGCTCTTACCAGCGGAATCAACGTAGTCACTCCAGGTACTTCTGATCAACCATCAACAGCAACAGAAGACCTTCCTCCAGACGTAGCTAATCGCTTAACAATACTGTTTGAAACTTTACCCCGCTTACAACCTTTACTTCCACTCGCGCCAGCCGTCCTACTTCGATTAAAAAGTCTTTCCTCACTTCATTCCTCCGCATCGAGTTTCTCTACTGATTTATCGGATTTGACTGGAAGAACGAAAAGATTGGTTGAATTGGCTGATGGGTTGAAAGAAGTCCTGGGGAGGGTGGAAGATGGTTTAGAGAGGAATTCCAAAGTCGTTCAAGGGAATTTCGATAGTCTGAGAGAGAGGTGTGAGAAGGTTGCTGAGGGAGTGAAGGCGTTGGAGGCGAAGTGAGAATCAGCAATTGGATGTGTGATGATACTCAACCGGTCTTGGGTCGTGATGGTGATTGAGCAGCTGGTTGTAGAAAGGGGATACCGCAGAGGTGATACCAGCATGAAGGATACCTCGCGTGGCATATCAATGGAAAGACCAAACGTTTTCATTGCTTGCTCCCTACCGTCACCTTCAGTCGCTCTCAAATTACACTACGACAGCTCCACACGAGCTATCAGATTGCTGTATACCTGTGCTTTGCGCGAGACCATCGGTTCAAAGAGACTGAAAGCTCAAAAACATCTCACGTCGACAAGAATGGCTCTGCTATACGATCCAGCCCTACATGCGCATTTAATACCTTCCTTTACTCAAATCCACATGGATTGCATCACTCAAGAGTCCGTCCATCCCTCGTGCTACCCGTCTTGGCCTTGATTGAAGTCCGTTCTCAAAGTCATACTATAGCTACTTTCCTTCCTCCCCTGGATTCAGTCGAGATAGAAGACTACTGGTCTCGCACTGTGTCTCAGCCTATAGAAAACCGGATCGTGATCTGTACTTTGAGCAAAGATGAACGAGAAGCAACGGGTGTAGTGATGGTCTCTGCTGGGAGGAAGCAGACTGCTCCTTTCTTTGGTGGTGTGGAGAAGCTTCTCGTCAGTCCTAAGCATAGGCGGAAGTGTGTTCTCCTTTATCTGCCAATCTTGAGATTCAGTCTCAAGGATTTTGCAGAGGTCTGGCAAGAGCGTTGATAGAAAAGCTAGAGCAAGTATGTATAGAACAAGGCATCACGACCCTAGTGAGAACTCTTTCTCCTGTGTAGCGATCCTCCTGATTGCCTCAGATGCTGGATACGGTCCATGGATCACCTGCTGCGCTCGTCTACCCTCGTTTAGGCTATACAGAAGTGAGGCTTCTGTCTCTTGTCTTTGTACACATCCTGACTCCTGCAGCTCGGTACCATACCTAACTGTGTGCTATCGCCAAAAGATAAAAGTCTTCAAACGTTGATCTGGTTCTGGAAACACTTGGTCGAGTATGTACTCATCCTTGTACGCTGTATTGATGCTGAAGAGTGCTCTAGTCCTACAGATCATGGTCGCGGAGATTGAGGGATAAAAGCTCAATGGACTACATTCAATGGAATAACGCATAATCGTGATACTGTGCTGCCCTAGATTTTAAGTCCGGCGAGGGATTCCTTTCCTTTGACATAGGTCGCAACAGTCTCGGCGAAGGACTTGCCCTGCTGCTTAGCGATGGACTTTTCCTTACTAGTGACAGCGCGAGAACCGTCGGCGTTGCTGATGCTGCCGGCACCGTATGCACTGCCACCGACGACCTCAGAGTTGTCGGAGAGTTCACCAGCGCGGAAGCCCTATTTGATCAATCTCAGGCGTGCAATAGCCCTAGCAGATCGGAAAACGTACAAGAGGAACAATGTTCATGCCGTGGTGAACAAAGAATGGGTATGTAGTCTGAGACAACATGTCAGACGATAATGGGGTGGAAAGAGAGTTTATGACTGACTAGAGCAGTGGTTTCTTGTCCACCGTGTTGGGATGAGGTACCAGAGAAGACACCGGCGAACTGTCAAAACTGTCAATTGCCAGTTTGTGAGCCGGAACAGAGGAGATTGACCTTGCCAACAAGCTTCTGTCCGAACCAGAGCCCACCAGTCTGGTCAAATAGAGAGCTGATCTGGGCGGGAGCTCTGCCGTAACGAGTTGGAATACCAAAGATGATACCATCGTAGCTGTGTTCGGACGACATTAGCTTGAACGCTGTTGATAAGGAATGGTATACTCACTCGGCGAGCTGTTCAGCCTTGATGACTGGGTACTCGGACTTCGCAGCAGCGTGCATTTTCTCGAGAACTTCTTGAGGCAAAGCTACAGGGAATACATGAGCAGACAACTCAGAGCAAAGACGTATAAGACATACTCTCTTGCACTTGGAAGATGTCTACTTGGGTGTCGGACACTTCTTTGGCTCCAGCGAGGACTCTTATGTATACGCATTAGCTGCGAGCGGTGCAAGAGAAACGAGACTCACTCATCAGCCAAGGCCTGGATGTGGCCATCTATAGTAGGGAAGTTAAAGCGACTCTGCCGCAACGGGAGAGCTGCGCATACACATAGAGTAGAAGACAACTGCCAGACAGCAACATCGTCAGCTTTTGCCTCGCGACCAAGCGAACGGTTTGCGTACCTGCAATCTTCGCGGGCATTTTGTATAATTTGTTGAGTAGTGTGGATGTACGAGAGCAAGAGTCGTCGCTGCACCATGTGTTGAAACGTCAGTCAGCGTCGGATTTAGTCAAAGTCCGCGGAAATAATGACAGCTACCATGCCTGATTCACAGTATATACAATATGCTGACACTATAGACATGTGTATACATCGAGCGTGCTGTCCTCTATGACAGCCCTGATGATCAGGCTGCACCAAATCCTGTTGCAACGCGCCAAGCTAGAGGTGCTGGAACAGTCCGGGAGAGACTGAAGTGATCGTATGCGTAGCATGCTGAGGTCGTCGTCTGTACGGAATGGTAGTACCAGCTGTGCTTGTCGTGTTGGCTAGTTCGAAGACAGAGCAGCGCGCGAAAAGCGTGAGTAAGTGGTCGGGCGTGTATGCAGCACTTCGAGTGACCATGATCAAGGCGAGAACCAATCTTTCCAAGATGACTGCTCCGTGGTGTTTGCCGCCAGGTCCATGATTGTCTGCTTGGCTGGATCTCCAGCAAAAAACTTGCGCGCAAAGATTGAGTCGCTGACGGTGAGAGCTTCTACATCTTTCACGCCCAAGTAGCAAGGACTGAAGCCAGGTCTGACATTTGGGTGAGAGAGACATTCATAGGTGTTCTCCCAATCGATGTAGAGGGCGATATCAAGTGTTGCAGTATGGTTGAGAGGAGAAGAATACAAGACGGAGGGGAAGAAGTGCTCGTCTGGTATCAATGTCGGTTTGAAGAAATCGATCCACTCGTCAACGACTGGATCTGTGAGCAGGTATTGCACAAATTGGCGTGAGAGCCGAGCCCATTGAGGATCAAGAAGAACCAGCGCCCCTGCGCGAAGAATCAGCACCACGGTTCTTTTCGAGAGTGAGAAACCGACCTCCGGGTGTCAATGTCATGTGAAGACATTCCTCGTCCACACATCTTGCTGGAGTCCGGTTGCACGTATGTGCAGGCTTCCCAGTAGCACACACTGCTCTTAAATCACCATGTTTTGTTGCCGCTGCACTGCTGGATCCCACCGGAAGCTTCTGCATCCACGTCTGCCTCTGCTGCCGGGTTGTGAGAGGCCATGTAGATCCATCCATCAGAAATGCCATGTCCCACTCCTGCTCCATCTCCCAAGCCACTCTCAGCATTCTCAATTCCATTTCCACTATTCCCCAATCGCCCCATCCTACATTGACTCGCTCTTTGACGAATTTGATGTTGGTGCATTGAGCGGGGATGCTGGAGAGCAGATCTTCGTAAGCAGAGTCCGACACTTTGGCATCGACATGGAGCACAAAAACGTCTGAAGGATGATAGATTTGGCCTAACAGCTCTGCTGCACCATCCATAGTAGCGTTGTTGTGTGCAGATATAAGGAACGCCGGAACAATTCGCTTCTTGACGCCAAGGTTGAACCAGCGAGGTTTGCATTCGTTCAAGAGATGCTTGTGAAGTTTGGTCAGATAGGGCGATTCGTGCCGAAGTAGCATTTCTGGTTCGCTCTGTAGCAGTGACTGCAGAGCTATTCTAGCACTATGGCCATGGCTGCTTTGATAGATCTCGTTCAAATAGCCAGGTCGGATGACGAGATAAGCTAGCGCAAGATAAGTCGACACCAATGCAGCGAGGAATTTGAAGCGATGCTGTGAAAGCGTCATAGTAGCTGGTGGTGGAGCGGAAAAAGCCTGTGCAGCTATGTTGTACGCAATCGCAAAGGCACAAAACATTACAGGATTTCGACATAGCCTGTTTCATCGCGATCCTGTCCACGAGTCCGAACGGGAACGCTTGCAAAGATCACTTGGTGCCACGCGAAGGAGCAGCAACGACATTCTAGGAGTAGCGGCAGCAGAGGATTGCCTCGAGCACGCTAGACTAAAAAAGAGCAATCTTTGTCATTCTGTGCTTTTCGAGATTGGAATAGACTAGACTTGAAAAGGACACGGCGAAAGCAGCAGCCGTGGAACGATTGCACTGCCGGTGCGAAGAAGCATCTGTTCAAGGTGGTGGCATTAGTCTGACCATGGATTGGCTGTCAATCCGCATCTAGCAGTGATTGTCGCGCGAAAGAAGCTCCAACAGCTGAGCAGAGCTGAACAGTGTACATTGAAATCAGTCCAGCCTGCTCCGCTTGTTTGCCTCATCGCCATTAACACTCTCTTCCGCTGCGCGCTTTGTGATTGGCTTGAAACCAGCTGCTTTCCTCGGAACCATAGACGCTTGTGGTGCATCCAATGTAGGCGTAAGGTTGATCTCTGGTGCGGGCGTTCCACTGCCTTGACCTGCTTTGCCTTTGCCCTTTTGTTTGCCTTTCTGCTGAGGCTGTTTGGATGGGTCGACAGGTACAGAAGATTGAAAGTCTTCGATGTGAGGTGCAGTCCTACATCGACACATCAGCATTGTATGTAAAGACATCAGAGAGGAACGCACATCTTGTTACCGACACTGAGCAACATGGTAGCTGACCCAAGTCGTTCTTGACGGGCTTGGAAAGCGGCATTAGTTGACAAAGGAGTATCGCCAGAAGCCATAGCAGCAGCCTTCTTCTCATCTTCGTACTTCTTCAGACGCTTGACTTGTTTGTTGGTCCCACTACCTTTGCCGTGGAATTCATGGGAAAGGTACCTGTTCGAACAATGAGCATCAATCTGCAGCCATGCAGGAGACACGTACTTCCAAGCCTCCTTCTGCGTCATCTCCCGACCAAACTCATCTGTATACTTGATGTCGACATTCGGCTTGTAATCCTTGAAACGATCCAAATCTCTGGCAGCCTGTTCCCTATCCCGCTGCTTGTTCTCCATCTCTCTCTGATGTTGATCTTTACTTGACCCAGCAGCTTTACTCGCTTGCCTATTCGCCGCGATCCGAGCTTCATCCTGCCGCCTAGCAGCCAACCAACGCTGTTTCTGCTTGTATTCAGTCTCCGCTGCCATTTCTTCCGGCGTCATAGGCTTGACCAAACCAGATTGTCTGAGCATAGCCAAAGTCGCGCCCATGCCCTTGTTGTGCGTCAATTCACCAGATGTTGATCCCAATACCGCATCCGTTTGAGCTTCATCTTTAATCTCATCACCAGCCAACAACCTCGCTTCTTCAGCTGCATCATCAATCTCCATCCCACTCTCTTCAGGTACTTCTTCCACCTTGGCTTCATTGCCATTCTCAGGCACAGGAGGCGGAACAGGCGAAACTCGTTCCCTCTTGACAGCAGCAGGCTGTAATTGGATACCTCGCACAAATTCGGACGTATCATCCAACACCAAGCCTCCAACACCTTCATCTTCATCCTCTTCTTCTTTGACCATTTCGACATCTTCCTGCGCAGAAGGTAAAGCGCGATCTTTCATTGCTGATACTGCTTTTCGATTCTTCAAACGACGTTGGCGAGCGAGGGAGGATTGTAATTCGTCGTCATCCAGTAGGGCTTGGGCATCTAGTTCGGCTTGGGAAGTGCGAGTGATTGTTGGTTCGTCTGCGTCTGGTCGGCGAGTTGACGTGGGCTTGGCTTTCTTTTTCTTCTACAATAAGACATCAGATTAGGGCGAGATAGAAGTACGAGAGCCTACTTTGGTTCTCTTAAAGCCTGCATCACCTTCTTTGAGATAATCACCGTTGTCGATAGTCTTCTCATAGTTGAGGTCAACAAGAGTCCGATTGAGCTCTTTAGCTAGTTCTTGCTTTGATTCAGAAGTCTTCACAATAGGTCTGGAAACAGCTTCGAAAGTATTGGCATCATCAAAAGTAGCTGAACCGGCAGTTTGACCACCCAGCGTGAAACCGGAACCAGAGCGATCAGGTATAGAGTCGTCTTTGATGTCTGCGTCGTACTTGGATAGAATACCAGCTTTCTTGCCTGTAGCAAACTCTTCGTCGTCCAGACCAGTGTATTCATGCGCGTTTTTGCCTTTAGTCTTGCGGTCCATTCGTTCTTCTGTACGCTTGTAATCTGCCAAATTGACATTCTCCAGCTCATCATCATCATCATCCACGCCCATCAAACGACTATCCCTGAGCGTCAAGATGTTCTCTTGCCCTTCTGCGAAATCCTCCATATCGTGCCCAACCCGCATTCCTTTCAGATCAGACTCGTCATATCTCGCTTGCAATTCCGCATCCATCGCTTCCTGCTCTTCAGCCCTTCGCCTCGCTAAATCAGCAGCGACTTCTTTAGCTCTCTTCTTTGATTTCTTGACCCAGCTCTTGACACCTTCATCATCATCCGCCTCACCCAAACCTTTCCCACTAAGCTTTGACTTGAGATCTCTTTTCGTTTTCGCCTTGTCCAATCTCGCAGCTAAAGCAGCATCATTCTTGACAGCATCCTCTGCATCTCGCTGTCGTCTGAAATTCTCTACTGCAATCTCATCTTCTGTTTTGACCGGTTCAGCTACACCTCCATCTGGTCCTGTCGCTGCTGCTGCTGAAGGGTCGCCTAGAGGTTTGAGACCGAGCGAGAGACGGACTTTACTGTAAACGGGTAATCAATGCACTGTATAGCATATTGGCAGAAGTGTGAACGTACTTTGTCTCTTCCAAGGAAAGTGATTCAGCTGACATGCTCGTTGACGGATTACAAGCATGTAACAGCTCGTTGTAACAGCATAAGGGTGGCAAAAGATAATTCAACACTCTGGGGGTTTCAGCGTGGTCTCTCTTCTTTCCAAACCAGGAGGAGTCTGTCACCAGCCAATACACACACTTTCAAATACTCTGCAAAGACTTCTCAACTTGACACGCTGAACCTTCTTTTCTTTTGTCGCTCGTTCCAATTCAATGGACTCGAGTGCTCGAATCACAGGTCAGCCCTTGTGTCTTCGCTTTCCCTATGCAATGCTGATGTTTAAGCAGTTTGCGTTGTCGGGGATGGAGGGGTTGGGCATGTCCTGCTTTATATATTGTTAAGCGATCCAAGCTTATCTCTCTCTCTCGATAACAGGAAATCATGTCTTACACTAGCCTTTCTCAAAAGGGATTTCTCAGAAGAGTGAGCTTCTTTTATACTGTTTAGCATAGGCGAGCCTGATCAGACGCGTAGATATGATCCTACGTTCGTCTTTGTTCGAGTAGAGGAACAGGCTTAGCTGATTGTCGTTGAAGCGTCGAGGATAGTTATACTGTCCAAATGAATGTGGATGGCCAGCATGTTGCTGTTGATGTAGGCATTCCAGTCTTTCTCTCTTGCTGAGAGTGTGAAGCTGATGCTGGCTTTAGATTGTTGATACAGCCGGTCAAGGTAATTCATCCTTTCTGTGCTCCAACACTCGCTGATCAGCCATACGCAGAGGAGTATCGAGGCCTCTGGTCATCTTCTGCCAAATCAGCAGACGGCTTCATTTTCGTGTCCGTTTCCCTTTTATTGTATCCCTCCTATCTCATTACCTACGTAGATACGCCATAGACTCCTTAGAATCATTCGCGGCTTTACCACAGTTCCTCAACATAGTAAGAGAAACAAAAGCATCAACTACTTCAGACGTTAGACCTTCAAGCCTCAACAGTCCAGAAAACAATCCTTTTGTTTTTGCCGTTTTGGGTAACAAGACGGATTTACCTCCTGCTAACAGACAAGTCCCTCCTCAGGATGGTCAACAATATGCGAAAGCTGGAGGAGGACTCTTTTTGTTTGTTTTTTCTTCTCTCTTTGTCTTTCCTTACTGATATTATACCATAGTGAAACATCAGCTAAAATGTCGCTCAATGTAGAAAGCGCGTTCACTTCCCTCATTAGACACATTATCAAATCACGCGCTCTAGATGCAGCTGCAAGAAGACCAGGACCGAACCGACGAAGTGATTTCAACCCGAATGTTGGTTGGTTAGAGATGGATAATAGGCAGAGCGTAACGGTGGAAGAGGAGAAAGTGACCAGACCTAGAAAGAAGAATCCAAACTTGGCCATGGATAGAGTCAATTCAAAGTCTGTTGGTGGATTGGCTGGTGAGAAGAAGGGAGGGTGTTGTGTGGTGCAGTAGACGGATGGGACGCAAGCAACTCGAACAGCGTAAGCATATAGTCGAGGGAGCAGTGCCAGAAGAGTATGGGAAAATAGGAATCGTCTTATTGGGTTGTATGTATGTTGTCTGGAGGTCTTTACGCGATAATTTAATGCAATGGTGTTTCGCGTATCATACAATGGCAATCTAGCTCCCGAATGAGCCGTCGGACCGATCAGTTTGTCCAAGGTCGCAAGGAACAGTGGTGACAGCAGGGAAGTGAGGCTTCAGATCATGTGCTCTTCGACTTGGGCTGGATCTGCAGACATCATGTCAGACACAGCCTGGTGGGTATTCAAGAAGACTTTGCACCTTTAGACTGAAATCAACATGTTGCACGCTTTGATGAGCGCTTGAAGTAGACAGAATGTCGACTCCTGCCCCAAAGGTGAGCGACCGAAGTGACAACAAGTGGAAACGCTTACCATCAAAGACATGACTGGCGATATTCTCCTCTGTCAAACCTCCACTGACTTCAATCAAGAATTTCGTTTGCCCATACTTTTCCTTCAACATGACTGCACTCTTGGAGATTTGCTCAGGAGTGAAATTATCAAGCATGATGATATCCGCTCCAGCTTCGATCGCTTGAACAGCTTCTGCTTCCGAAGTGCATTCCACGTCGATTTTGAGCGAGAAACCGCATACAGAACGAGCAGCGGCAATGGCTTCTGGTATAGATCCTTTGGCCCAGATGTGATTGTCTTTGAGCATGACCATGCTGCTGAGGTCGTACCGATGCGCGTCAATACCGCCAATCAGCATACCGTACTTCTCAATCAGTCGGAAGCCTGCATAGTGATCAGCGTGGATCGAGTACTGATGAGATATTACTCACCTGGAGTGGTCTTGCGAGTACCTGCGACTGTTCCCTTGTAGCCAGCTTGTCGCGCAGCTTTCAACAGGCGATCTGATCTATTCCAACATGAGCGTGTACACTGCCTGCTAGATGACTACTTACTTTGTAGCTATTCCAGAGCATCTAGCAAGAATGTTGAGAGCCACACGTTCGCCCAAGAGTAGGCATCGAGCTGGACCTTTAACGATTGCGACTTTGACTTTAGGTTGCTCCTTTGTCGCTTGTATGACATCTCCTTCTTTATACAGCCATTCTACGCTGCTCTTATACTATTAGAGGAACTCTATAACATAGTGTATGAGCTCACCTGCATCCAAGTTGCGCAAAGACCTCATCAAAAAACGGAACTCCAGCCAGCACACCCTGCAAGCATGATCAGGGATAGTTCCGAGTCAATTAAAAGAGCGATTTACAGACTGTTTGCCTAGCAGATAAGCAATCTGCGGCTCTTCGCCTACAACGAAGCCTCCACAATCAAACGAAGGCGTGTCTTCTGCCAACCAACTCGTGATGATGCTTTTCCAAGAAGGAGGCAGTAGATGTGCTGGGTTGCCATAAGTTATGACGCTCATTGCGCTGTATGGGCTTGTCGATCACTTTAAGCAATTCTCGACTATTCACAGCGGCTAAAGATATGGCGTAGGTTTCAGAGACTGCTGTCTGTCTTATCTTCCGCGTCCTGTGCGATCTGCCTGCTCAGGTGGTGGTGTAGAGGCTACCTCTCATACTGGATTCAAGGCGAATGCTGTTACGCCATGTTGACCAAGGGAAATTGACAAGCTCATCGTCTGATAGTAATTCATTAGGCGTTTGCAGTGCGGTCTGCCTCCTTCATGCTGCTGAGTCGCTCAGCCTCTTTGTCATCTCCGGGCTTTCGGGAATTCGATCCGTTATCTGATTTCTATTGGCTGCCGCTCCCTAACTCTTTTTCCCGAAGTTTTCACCTTATCTTCCACTGTGCTCCTCTCACTTGACCTGCTCAACGATCCAGACATGCCCTCGAATCCGGCATCAGAGGTCACACCTCAACATCACGATAAATCTTATGATGATAGAGAAAAACCGGTTATACCTGAACATGCGGCTCGCACGCAAAAAGGTGTAGCGGAAGTAGAAGCAGTCAACGCCGTATGGGGTCCTACGTCTAAAGGCTTTCTCTTTTTTGGGTTCGTCGACTTTAGGGTATTTCCGAGCTCGTACATAATACTAATTCCGCGACGATAGTATCGCTTGTATAGCGTATACCTACTCTCTAGATGGCTCGTAAGTGCCCTCCCTGCTATAGCATGCACTTCAGCTCATTTCTCTCTAGGACAACCTATCGTATGTCGGTCATGATGTTGATTGGCTAGAGCTCAAGTGGATCGCTTTCGCAGAATATCAGGCATTCGCTACTTCCTCCTTCATGATGCATTCATCACTATCTACCATCGCTGTCGTTCAAGCCATTATTCTCGCTATCGCAAAACCCGTCTCTGCAAAGATTTCCGATGTCTTTGGTCGGGCTGAAGCTTTCATCGTGTCTGTCATCTTGTATGTCGTCGGATACATTGGTGAGCTATGAATTGCATCTTTTGCTGGATCAAAGTCTGATGTTGCTGCTCAGTGGTCGCAACGTCAAGCGGTATCGCATCCTACGGTGCTGGCGCGGTCATCTACTAGTATGGTCTTTGCTAATCTCATCACATCATGCTAATGGATCTACATAGCATGGGTTACGCCAGTATCCAAATCCTGATCCAAATTGTCATTGCCGATGTTACCACGTTACGATGGAGGACCTTTGTCGCACAGTCGGCTTCGGCTCCTTACTTTATTAATGCATTTGTGAGCGCAAGAATCGCAGAAGGTATTCTACCGCAATGGAGATGGGGTATGTCTATGGCTTGCCTTTTGTAGCAGGAGCTGACCTCTAATAGGCTATGCCATGTTTGCTATCATCATTCCTGTTGGCTCTGCTCCTATCATCTTGACTCTGCTATGGGCACAACGCAAGGTAAGCATTGCGCCGGATCCTATTACTTACCTGCTAACCTCATTCTGCAGGCACGAAAGTTGGGCGTTCTTGCGACAGTCTACCACGGAGGAGCAGTCGCTGTCAGACCTGAAGAACACAACATGAACCTCTTTAGAGCCCGCACTGTCAAACACGCCATGGCCTGCATGAAGCATTCATTCACTCAATTCCGTTATTCCCTCGTCGAGATCGACATCATTGGTCTTATCCTCATCGGTCTTTCGCTGGCCTTGATTCTGGTCCCTCTCACCCTGACCAACAGCGGCGACAGCAGCTGGTCCTCTGCTTCAGTTATCGCCATGCTGGTTATGGGTTTCGTCTGTTTGGGCATCACGATTGTTTACGAAGGACGGTTTGCCAAATACCCTGCCGTACCTGGTCGATTCATGAAGAACCCTACTGTGCTGGCTGCTTGCATCATTAACCTTTTCGACTTTATTTCCTTCTATCTGCAATTCACCTACCAGTGTGAGTTTACTGTTCTATCGCTATTGTAGTACTCACGTAGTGTACAGATTCGTTCATCTACATTACAAGGTTCCCTGAATGGTCAATCGCCGAACTCGGTTACTTTGCTAACGTAGATCCTGCCTCGCTCTCCTCATTGGCATGCCTGATCTCGTTTGACAGACACAAACTCTGGCTTTGACTTTCTTTGCCATCTTTGCTGGTCTGTACATCATCGTGTTCAGGCGACTAAAGGTATGTGCTATAGATTGCATGTTGGTTCGACTCTTAACGATACCTTAGGTCCTGCTCATTATTGGTCTCGCCATTCGTATGCTGGGTGTTGGCTTAATGATCCGGGCTCGAGGTGCCAAGTACGTGCGAGCTATTCTTTGACAGGATAATAGCTCACAATTGTTCTAGCGGGACTACTGCGGAACTGGTCATTGTTCAGATCTTGCAAGGAGCTGGTGGAGGAATCGCAGCAGGCGCTACGCAAACTGCTGCTCAGGGTGTTGTGCCTCATCAAGACTTGTCTGCCGTCACTGCTGTTGTGCTGCTCTTTGCGGAAGTTGGCAGTGAGTGCTTTCAACGCTCCAGAGGTCTCGGCTGATCGGTTGCACAGATGCTATCGGTACTGCTATCGCCGGTGCAATTTGGAGAAACACGATGCCAAGCGAACTCAACAACAACTTGACCGGCCTCTTGGACCAAACCGCTATTGATGGTATCTTCAACTCGATCACTACCGCGGCCGAATACCCTAGAGGACAACCTATTTTCCAAGGCATTCGAGCTTCGTACACGAGGACGATGGAACTGCTTCTCATTCCAGCCACCTGTCTGGCTTTGATTCCCATCATCGCTGCGTTCTTTGTCCAGAACCTGCGCCTCGGTAACGTGCGCAACATTGTTGAAGACGAAGACACTGTGTCGATTGATTCGAGGGATGAGAAGCTGTAGTTGGTATTTATATGTATGGGCCAATGAGGAGAGATGGGAGAGCTATGCCATGTCTGATATCGTCGTTTGATTGGTCTTGTCTCCCCTTCCTCTCGACATACAGCTCAGCGTACTGCCTTTACCGTTCTGTTGTTCGCCGTCTCTTTGCTGGATCCAAGTGCATCTGATGAAGGTCGCACTATGAGTCGATGGCTATCATTCACTGATGCACAAGGGTTCTAGTATATAAGCACTTTACAGATCCTTCCTAGCCCCAAAGCAAGCATTATCGAAACGGTTGTAGGGCGATGCTTGCAGCTCTTCTATGTGTTGCAGTCGGAAGAAAGAAAGGGATGTAGCGCGATTCAGAGTTCAGTACTTTGTGTAGCTCTTCACATCTCGCTGCTTGTGATTCGAGATAGTTGAGAAGAGTTGCTCGATCTGCCGGGTCTGTTGACGCTGCTTCTTCCCATCGTACTGGCCACATCATATCGCCCAAAAAGGAGGTTTGTAAACGCTATAAGCTCTCTTCAGAAGTGAAACCCGGTCAAGAAGACTCGCACCTGCAAATTAGGCAAGTACGCTTCAACCGATGACCAACAGTATTGATCTTCGTTCGCATGCAGCGCATTAATGGCAAGCTCTCGAAGACCGGTTGCAGCAACCGATGCGTCGATCAAGCCTGGTACGACGACACCAGCATCTTCGAAGTATCTGTTGGTTCGTTCAGGCCGATGAAGAAGTTCTGCAAGACTGTCCCATTTGAGCAAGCTCGAGTTGATTGACTGTTGGCGACCTAGAAGTCGGATGTTGGTCCAACCATCTCCATTCCTCATAACCGCTTTCCTTTCAGCTATATATGCTCTGTACAGGTACTGCTTCTCTTCTAGCTTCTGATTTCGTTTCGCTCCATCGTCGATACCAGTGGGTGTGTCGCGACAAGCTGGAGCAAATGCATATGCGGCGTCGGTCCGAGTATCGACTGTCGCTTTGGGAAGGAGCGCTGCAAGGACTTGATGAGGTTTCATCTTTTGCGACTTGGCTGTATTGGTGTCGTTGAACTTCAGTCGAGCCTCTCCGCTCTGCATCAGTCGGTCGTTATAAGATTCGTTCGGTCGGTGAGGCCTTTCCAATTGAACCGCTCCAAGAATGGCTTCCGTGACTTCTTCGTCAGGTGTCGAGCAGTCGCACGCATGCATGCCCTCTGCGTGGGTAATCCACCCGCCGCAAATCGAGTGTTTTGGACAAATCACGAGGTGATATACTTTCGTTATATTGCCAGGTGAGGATAGCTTGAGAAGTAGATTTTCGATGCTGAGAACACCGTTGGTCGACTTGGTCTTCGTAGCAATAGCTTCGCTCATCCAGGCGCGACCATCATCGCCTAAAAGACCGCGAAAATGAATGCCCAAGTAGCCGCCAATCGCACCAGACAATAAGGTATGGCGAGGTGTAGAGCGAAGCAAGGTCTCGAAGAATATGGGAGTGTAAAGGTGCGGATGAGACGGAAGCGCGAGTAGGTTGCGAGTAGAGATGGCTACGCGCCAACCTTCAAATATTGACCGAACGAAATCTAGTCTTGCAGGGCTATCCAGAGCACCATCTATCTTCAGTCTTTTCAAGCTAATGACAGCATTAGCTCCGAGTGAAGGATTGACAGACGTAGCCGACCTATTGTGGCTCGCAGCCTGTTTCCGAGCAAGCTCCAGAGCCTTCTCGTTCTTCAATTGCAAGCCCAATAGCTCCTGCTCCCTGTCACTTCTGGACCATATCCTAGCCTTCCATACGGAATCATCTAATTGACGGATCCTAGCTTGTAACGATTCCCTCTCTGCCGTGATACCAAGATCGTCTAGAATAGCTTCTACAATGGCAAGGAAGGCCAGCTGAGATTTTAGATCTGAACCACAAGGTACGACGTGAACGAGCGCGTTGAGAATATCATGGGTGAGGTAGCACAAAGTATCCATTTGGCTGATCAGATGGAGCATTTCTGCCCGTCGCTTTCTTGCGCCGCAATCGTACATCGGGAGACCGATACAGTTCATGCCGGGATAATAGCTGACCACAGTCGGTCGGCCAATGCAGCTTGACCATTCTTTGTCTTTCCAAACCAGGATGATGAGGATGACGGGACCAATGACGACAATCAGAATGATGGCTACGAGTGATTCGTCGATACGATCACTGCTGACTGTGCCGATGAAAGAAACAAGAAGGTGGGTTGGAACGTGCTCTACCCAGCTTGCGAAGACACCCATTTGATAAAGATTCCAGACCTTGCTAGACTGGATCAATATGATTCTAGAGCGAGCGTGGTACCAGTATCGAGGAGTATGAACTATTGCCACGACGATCAAGATGTGCCACAAGCTGGCGGGCCAAATGTCGACAAAACAAAAGAAGGAAGTCGCTATGTCGGAGCTTGTCCTTGCGATCAAGTCAGAGGCCTGGTTCGGTTGATCTCGAGTCGTCCTGATGCAAGGAGCCATAGTTGCTAATGCTTCGCCAGTGACTTCGCCCCAGACCCGGTCGATGTCTTGCAAATCTCGCTTGGTGCTGTCTTTCAGCTGCAGACCGGATGGAAGCGCTTGATCTTGGGTTAACGATGGGATAGCGGCTGCTTGGGCTGCAATCTTCTCAATGACCGCCTCGTTAGGGATTGTGCGCGGATAGGGTGGTGCGAGGTGCTCTGCAATTCTCGGATCCACGCTGTCGTAAACGGCTCTGTATTGCGCTCTTCTCCCTGGTTGCTCTCTCCGAACAAAGTCTTCCGCCGTGTCCTTCCAGCAGGCGTGCAGTTTGGCCGAGACGCTGGCTGTAGTTCTTGTCGGGTCATGAGGTGGTACTGATATGCGGGCCTTGTGTAGTTCAATGACACCCTTGAAGCGTAACCGGATATCGCACTGTAGAAACTCCTTGACTTTGGCAGAGAGCGAGACTTGATGTTCATCCTTTATCACCCGGGCAAAGAAACCACCGACTTTGGAGAAGAGTCCTCTGCCCCATCCGAAAGCAGCCTGCCTAGCTAATTCAACATCTCCAATTGACCAATCTGTTCACCATTCCGAAATGTCATCCACCTCATCAGTCAATTCCACCCACTCGAACAACACGACTTTCTTGCCCGCCGAGTAGTTCGTATACCTTGTGCGTCTGTTGGAGATGAGATCATGCTCTTCTCTGATGACGGGAGAAGTGCGAATAGTTTGACCGTCGTAAGGTACACACTGAGCTTGGCCTGCAGGCACTCGTTCCACTTCTTGTCGGTTGATGCTGTGGAAGAGAACATCTGCTGGGTATTCGCTAGTGTAAAGATCATCGGCGGCGAGGGCTTGAACATCGTTGTCGAAGCAGACGAAGCGGGTATAGTTGGTGTTTCGTTTTCCCGTACGGTCGAGATCTGCTTCTGTACAAGGCTGCAAGATTAGAAGGATCGATCTGTGTAGGGTCGAAAGCGTATTCTTGTCGTGTCAAATGTAGGAGGACCTCGACAGTTCGCGGTTTCTGAAAGATCCGACAAGCAAGTGTGAGCGGCTCCAGAGAGTGATAATGCAGCGAAAGGTTGATGAATTCGAGGTAATATGAGGCTCGTTGGGCGTCGGACACTGCTGAATTTGTAGGTTGGTGAATTTAGCGATCAATTCCAAGCGCGCGAGTTGAGCGGCGAGTACAAACTCTCCTTCGTCGCGGATCTTTTGCTGCACTTTTGGTAGCTTTGCTCGATCGGCAGATTGCTTTGCTGGCTTGTTCAACTTCTTTTTACGGCGTGACTGAACGGCCATTTTACTTTTGCTGAATCCTCTCGTCACGTCCGGTTCACTTTCATCTTGTGATGTATTTCATGTCGAAGAGGATTCCTCGTCGGCTGCACAGAATATTAGCGCAGTCAGCAGTAGTATACTGCCGCTCACAGAGCATGTCATCCTCGCTTGAAGGTGCTTGAAACCAGCATAAGTTTGCTTGTAGGCGAAATGGACGCTCTGGACTTACCATAATCGAGATCAGAATCGACCTCTGACAGTTCAGGCATGCCCTCGCCAGCTGCTTCGACCTCTGCTGCCATAGCTTTTACTTCAAGCCTCGTGCCTTTCAGCTAAAATACCTGGTCAACCTAAAGAAGCTGTTGCCATAGGCAGTATGCTTACCGATAGCCCTATAATGGCTATTGAGTGTTTGCAACGCTGATAGGGTGTCATCTGTACAACAAATTGTCAGAGCCTGTCAAAAACGGGTGAAAACCTTGTTGCGTACCGCCTTGAGGTAGCTGCGACAAGCGCTCGAGGTATTGCTGAGCGTCAGACAGAAGCAAGCGTCCAGGGTCAAAGAAGTGATCCATCAGGCATTGAGAACGCCCAGTCGTAGCGCATTCAGGCAGGTCAACTTTGGCTGAGATCAGAGCTTATACTGGTGATGAGTGGATGGAACAGAAAGAGACAGAGACGAGAGAGGCAGCGGTCGGAGCTGCAGAAGGAGATTCAAACAACAGAAGCCTGTTGCAGAAGGCATCATAGTGCCAAACGCAATGTATGACGGTCTCAAGTCCAAGGATCATGGCTGGATTCAAGACTGTATAGTGCTTTTTCCATATGGTGGCTTGAAACAAGGTTGAACCCATTGAATTTCAACTATGAGTCCTGGTCACACCCCATGGACGTCAACAGCTCTGCTCCTGTGGTCTCAGCTGCTGCTGCTCTTACCAGATACAATGCTCTACAGAGAGCTTTCATGGACCCAGCCCTTGATCCCGTCTGCTTTGGCTTTCCTGCGGCATCTTTCTCTGAATCTGATGATTTGAGGGCTAGGCGCAAAAAAAACCACAGCAAGTGGACCTGCTCACTGCCCTGCAGGCTTATCTACAAGCTTGTGACTCGACTGCAAAATTCGCTCAGCCTAAGGTCAGTCGACCCTTGCTGTAGAATGAAGATCAGCATCAACTTCAAATAGCGCCCAACACCTCGCACACCTACGCCTTCTCCCTCTGCAGCTGCGAAGAAGGTGAGTTCCCATTTAAGGCATCCTGATGCATCAGCTGAGTACATAATCTTAGGTTGCCATTGTACCAGGCGCATGTTGTAAGTGCTCTCGGTTAGCTCAAGCACGTCCATCGACAAGGCAACGCGTCCAGTCGCACCTCCAACAGGTGCGCTAGCCAACAAGCGGAAATCCAATGATGAGAGCAACACACCTACACGCAAAAGGCTCAAGAAGAATAGGAGTGTTTCATCAGCTTCTGACCGACTTACAGCCCGGAAACCCAGCGACTTTGGCATTATTCAACAGCTCGAGCACCAGCCTTTTTCACTCGACGTCTCAAGTTTCCACATGCCTCGAGAGACTCTCGTGGTATCCATCAATTCGCAAGTAGCAGCAGGTAGCGACCTACTTTCTCTAGCACGTCACTACTTGGCTACAACTCGTGATATAGTCTACCGGCATAGACCTGCACCGCCCATGTACTCCAGTAATCCAACTCAAATTTCATCACTCGAGGCGATCCGTTGGTTTGATGATCACTTTTCGACTACTACGCTACAACCTGTCCTTCAAAAGCTGTTGTCTAATGCACCAAGCTCATCGTATAATCCGTGTACCATCATCAGCACCTCTGATCTCAGTTTTGCTTGTTCCGAATGCGCTTTCATATCAGAGGAAGCAAGGTTTGTTTCAGCATCGCTCCCCTTCGGCTCACCTGATATGCTTGGTACCTTTCAGACTTTGTCTTTTCGTAATGAAAAGCAATGGCATCGCCCGTTGTTGGCAGTCGCTTGAACGCATGACATTTTGTCTCTCTTTCCCGATCTTTGGTCTTTTTCGCGCAGTCTTTACATGTCGCTAGCGTCGGTCTCAGCAGGAGAGCTTCGGGTGTGATAGACATCGGTTGGCCATCATTGGGAAGGGGAGGGGAGGATACAGATTTGCACTATCAGCTTTTCAGTCTTGTCTTGTCTGATTGTCTTGATGTCGAAATTGGTAGAGGTCTGTTTATTTGTTTGCTAGTTCTGGTACTCGCTGATTGTTTGGCAAACTCGCCGCTCCAGTCTCATCGAAATGCCAGCACACCTTGCTCCGATCACATCTTGCTCGCTTGATCGCCAAACGCTCATCCTCAGTAAAAGAGAATCCTAAATGCCCCTGTCCATCTGGCGACAATGCTGCTCAACTAAATCACTGCGCTTTCATTTGCAATACAAACTCAACGCTCATCTTTGAGACGCGTACAATTCGATTGAATGAATTGTCTGGTCTGCCTAGGAAATATGTTAGGCACATCTGCTATTATGTTGCTTGCATGTCGGTCACTGCCCTGTTGCGACCTCTTTCCGCTCGATTATGCTGTATCGCCTGATAGCCCTGCCTTTCCATCTTTATTATGCGTTGCAGCCTCCACTACTACATGTTGGAGTTCCCCCGTCTCTGCTGTGCTGTCTTCCGCCTCATCTTGCGATACTCTACTGTCGTTACTCCCTGAGTCGCACTCACTACTCTGCCGGTATCTGAGAGAAGTGCATACGTCAGGACTCTTGAGTGTAGGGCAGATTTCGGAATAACCTTAGACGTCCAGCCCTACACTTAACTGGGCCTAATTGTCTGATTTGAATGATTGAACGATATTCTCGATTGGCATCGCTTCAAGCATATAGCGAGAAGCTTCGGTACAAGATCAGAATCCCGCCCCGGCCCAATCACAACCGATTCTACAGCATCCGTATACTTTGCAGTACCTAGCCGCAGGCGGCGCTGACGAGGTAGCATGGCTCTGACTGGGGTTGTGCCCAGCTTGCAACTTGAAGTTTATGGTCGTGGCGGGAGTATATTCTACAGGCAATTGAAATCTTTTTGTATATGACAAAAGCCCTTCCACTGCGCATATCATCACATGATGAGGCCTTATAGCTCAGTTGGTTAGAGCGTCCGACTGTTAATCGGGAGGTCGATAGTTCAAACCTATCTTGGGTCGTTTTTGCTCCGCCGCAGGGCGCGCGTGGGCATGCACACACAGCGTCCCCGCAGCACGCATTCACGCTCGAACAATGGCGATGCCTTCGCGAACTGACTGCGAAGTTCAGTCAGAGCCTCGCACCGCAAGAGGAAACACTGTAGCAAGATGATTGGTGCAACTTTGATTTGCAGGTGACATACGCTCTGCGTAGGATTTCTTAGGTTGTCGTAAGCATGTCTCTACAACACTGGAGAGATACTTACGTTTCCATCTTGGCCAACCTATGCAGCTAGGGTAGAAAAATATGGCGTAAGACGACACTCTTCCGACCTCAATGTATGCAGAAGATACAGAGCGGAAAGATGTTCACGGAATTGAGCAGGTGTCTTCGGACGAGTCGACCAATTTGTCAAGAATATCGAGATAGTCTGTGTGATACCGGAGCAAAGGACGAAGAAAGGTCTAGAATGCCGGATAGCGAAGACAGGTAGTTTGAAGCAGAGAGAAGCTCCGTCAGATATTGCTGTGTCAAGATTGGTAGAGCGTTTCGGTCTTCTGACAGAGAATCCAGAGCGTGATCTGGAATGGACAGCAGATAGAGCGAGGCTGTATTCGCAGACACACAGAGCTTCCTTTGTACCGGCAGGGATTGCTTGATGGAGGAAGCCAGCCATATCGATTAAAATAGTCTGTGAAATCTGATGAGATGTCCAAAAGCACAAAGAGACAAGGACTGACTGAAAGACCGCTCAAGCGAAATGCTAATGCAGCACAGTCCATTGCAGCACTTTGCCAATAGCTACATATAGATGGGTACCGACTCCTTCGTTTCGTCGACAAGATAAGACCTGCAGCAGCATCACTTGCGAGGTTTCCAGTACTACAGCATTGAAAAGTGCCTTCTCAAATTGTTCGGCAGCTGTGGCTGTCGGAAAAGGTGATTTGTTAGTGGTCCGTCAGGCTTCGATCAGCTGGTGGCCCACCGTGCACCGAGCGAGTCCCATCTGACCTGCATAGAGGTTAATAAGGGTCACAATGTCGCATAAAGGACTGACCTGTCATGCCTGCTCTGGAGGTAGGACATCATATCATGCTCTTCCAGCCATCTCCTATATCACTGTAGGATTTGGACGTGCTCTCGCTTGAACTCTTCGATTCGTGCGTGTCACTTGCCGCCGTTGCAACGCTATTATCGACTATTCCGCAGATCCACCACGTCAAACTTCATCTTTCGCTGCCTGACATGCCCCTTGTCCCCATCTGCATCGGTGTAGAGAGGGATCGGAGGATGTGGATGAACTGTCAATGTCAGCACGGCAGAGCGGCTACATCAATCACTTACAGCCTCTCTCCTCGCATCGACCGATAGCTTCCAAACCAGGCGGATTGGTCAAGCGAAAGATGCCGATATGTGGTGCTTGACTAGGCGAACAGACAATGGCGATGCCCTCGCGAAGACTCATTTGACTGCAATTTTGGTTTAGTCAGAGCCTCGTACGCAATGGACCCGGCTCACTAGCCACAATGCGTATGCAGATCGATCGAGGAGAGGAAACACTATCGACAAGATGAACCTGGTGCAACTTCAGTTTGCAAGTAACATACGCTCTGAGTGGGATGTCTGAGGTTGTCGTAAGCACCGACTTGACCCATGGAAGAAATACCTACGTGTGGATCCAGCCGCATGTCAACAAACCCCTAGAATCTTGATACTGCAAAAGATGTGAGCACAATTTAATGCAAATCGATTCGCCCTCACGTCAAAGATTTGCTCTTCTGCAATCATCTCACAAGAATCAGCCTCTCCTTTCTGCTGAGGTAGCAACAATGTCGTTATAGCAAACTTGTTCTGGTTTAGCGAGCCAAGTAGAAGGCCACAAGTCTCAATTTTACGATCCGTGTTTGATGTTGACAGTGCAATGAAGCTATCGACCAGATCATCGGGTAGAAAGACATGTCGAAGCGGGATGCCATCTTCAGCAACAGCTGTTGGCACAGGTCAGCGTACGACTGCAACCTCCGAACTGATGCTTACGCTGATCTGAGGCAGAGAGAGCGAATGGATCTGAGACTGGCACCTTGGCTGGCCGACTTGGTCCACTCGCTGGATTGAAGGGGAAAGGCGATCCCGAGGATACAGGTAAACCGTCGAAATTAGGTTGAACTGGCGGGGCATGCTGTGCAAAGACAGGATTGTACACAGGCACATCATTCCTGGGACCCAGTGTGGGATATTGAAGTGCTGCGGGCCGGATCTTGGAAGGCGAATAACCTTGCTCCGATTGATGCTGCGAGTCTAGGACAGATGGACGAAGAGATAGAGGTCGGTCAGCTGCACTAGTGTGCGACGGACGCCAGCGAGTGAAATCCTTCGCTAGTATCGAAGCGATAGCATTCGTGTCCCGTTCATCTGGTTGTGTAGCTTGAGGTCGCTGGAAGAAATGCAGACCAGAGTGTGTGCGATCCAAGAGACGCGGCGGACCGTATATCAAAGCCTTTTCGCGTGCTGTTTCTATCTTGTCGCGAGCGGTATCACGAGCTGCATCAAAGAATTCAGAGAGATGTGGGCGGCTCGTGCTGGTTGGAACTCTGCGGACCAGTTCAGTGCATTGCAGACTTAAAACATCGGAATACATACCCTGCTTGTAAAGCCGGTGGGAGATGTGTTTTCGGAGAGCTCCTCCCAGTAGCGGGATCTGGAGGCTGCACTAGGGCAGACTTTGCGTTCAGCCATTCGTCATGGTTGCGCTGCAGTACTGGCTTGATTTCTTCCATCAGCGCGATGATATCTTGCGCCCTCTGTCGGAGTCTCTGATTGAAACTAAGACCGAACGATGCAAGAAAGACTCGAACCTTTCTACTAGCCTCTTTGCGCTTCGGCATGATAGAGAAATACATAGGATGGGTCGGAATGAGCTCTATAGCCAGCCTGACAGGACTGATCAATAGATCAAACACAAGGCATAGCAGGGGACTGACTTGGCAGCCTGATCAAGCTGTTTGATCAGTGAATTCCAGCAGCCAAGCATTGTCAAGCACCTTGGCTAAACACACCCAAGCTCTATAGCAGGATGAGCGTAGAACAGACAACCTGAGGCTGATACGACGCACGTCTGCAAATCATCTTCACGTCTATAGACGACCGCTTGCTGGTACAAGGACTCGACAGCCCTCATATAGCTGGTTGCGCTGTGACGAGAGGGACGCCATGGCACGACATTGTACTGCTCCAGCTCTGTAGGGCGCATGCATGTCAACACTGCGCAATGCATCCGATGGATAGGCGCTTGCCAGCAATTGACAGCGGACGGTCAGAGTATATTTGCGACGTGTTGTCCATGCTAATGAACGATTCGTGTGTAGAGGGATCCCGCTAGACAGCAGCGATTTCGTGACGTGATTGACGTATCTAGCCTCGAGACAAAGTGACGGCAACAGGTATACGGTGGACAGGGTATCGAGCTATCCAGTGGAGATGTAGGAGGTTTGCAGCGTAACACGGAGAGATAGACCAAGCCGCAGTGCAAGAACAACTTCCCATTTGCCAAAATATCTTACATGCACAGTGATGTGTACGACTCTCTCTGCACCTTTTGCCCTCAATCAAAGCATCTCTTGATTGCCCTCTGATACTCACTTGCAACGCTCACGTTCGTACGCCGTTTGCATAAGTGACCTTGATGAGCACGCCCTTTGACATCTCGAAGCCATCCAAAGCATTCTTAGCTTCCTGACCTTGCGCCCACGAGTCATAGATGATGTGCGCCGTGCCTTTTGCAGATTGATATCGCAATGTAGAATAGCCCGGGAATTGCTGAAAGAGCACGGCGAGCATGTCGTCTGTTGCTTCCTGATCATCGTGTCATTCATGAGCTAGATCTAGGTCCGTCAGCGTCGAGAAGACTCACAGCTGGCAGATTCTCGACTAGCAAGATGTGATGCGGTGTTTCTTGAAGCATTGCTGCTTGTTGAGCTGGCGCCGCTGCTGCAGCTGGAGCAGGCCCTTCATCGTCAGAATCGACCTCCATCTCAGCTGATGCGCAAATGAGAACAGCTTCACAAAGATATCACAGCACATGTAGCGACTCACCCTCATCGTCCTCCACACGCGATTTCTTTGCAGGACCAGCCTCATCATCGCTGTCAACTTCAAGGCCTCTCTTATCACCAGCCTTCTTTGCCTTTTCTGCATCAATGTTTGTCTTTTCTGCCGCCGACACTACCATTTTCGGTGCCTTTGCCTCATGTATCCCCATCTTTACCAGGTAGAGCGCTTCAGGACCTTCTTCCTCTTTGATGACAGCGTGCGATTTAGACTTTGCATATTGTATCCTCTGCGGCAAAGATATTTGGGCTCAGTCTTGGAACGCATAGCATCTAGCATAGTGTTCTAGACGCACCATCGCTTTTCCCAAGAATGCAGTCCCGTCTTCTTTCCTCCTTGCTGCAGTAGCGCTCTGCAAGTCCTTGAAAACGATAAAAGCTTGACCACCCATTCCAGGCGCTCTCGTCGCTACGACGTCCAGTACTTTGCCGTGAGCAGAGAACAGTTGATAAAGCAGTCGGCGTAGGTCTGCAAGCAGGATGAGGAGTAAGCATATAAAGGCGACCATGCGATTCAAGCGAAATGCAACTTGCCTTCTTTTTTGATCTGCGACTATCGGCGTCAGCATATTCCCAGCTCTCCAGCTGGGCTAAGGCTCACCTTATCTCCTAGATTCTGCACATACAGCGTCTGATTTGGCTGGGCACTCATGTCGGGCTGGCTGCTCGTTCGTTGGCAAACAATTCGAGTTTGTCGATATGCGAAGCAGTCACCGAGATGTAGAGATGGTATGCCAGCTAGCTACAAGCGTAACATGCTTCGTGGGACCATGCAACTGCGAGCCCATCGCGAGCCTAATCAATCCTTCTGCATGTTCTGCTGCAGGGCCGGATCTCGCTCATAGCATATCTTTCTCATCCATTCATCACTTGCATACACTCCTCTTCACTCTCTCAGTGTATACGCAGTGCCGTTTACTTGACCGAGATAAGGTGGCCGATCTTTGGTTGACCGATAAACTTATGAAAGCGAGGCCATGTAGCGCAGCGCTCCTGCTTTCTTTGATGATGTATATTGTACTGGCTCGTAGAAGCTCATGTGGATGTCTAACATGAGTCCAGAGCCTGTGAGAGACGGTGTCTGACGCATCAGTACGATACTGAGAATCACATGCACTCTCACCTCTGACGGTTCCTTCTGTCCATTAGCAAATTCCCAGCGCTTTCCACACGGTAGATTGACCCAGCAACAAGAGGTTCAAGCAGGTCGAGCCTACCGCGACCCAGCCATCGACACCATCGAACGGGCAAGAACATTGCTCGCATAGATGGAAACACATAAAAGAGGTAGGAAGAGAGTGAGACAAGAATGATAGAAGCAAAAGCCGTGACCTCTAGGCAAAGAAAAAATACAACCGCATGACTTTCGCCTCACGTTGAAAATATGCACAGAACCAAACCTCTATACCCAACCTAGCGAGCGTCGAACTGCATCTGTTCGCGGTGAGCTCGGTAATCAGCACTGAGTCTGAGAAAGTGAGCGCCCGACAAACCACTAAGAGCGCAGTCAACACGATATCCGTTTCAGGCAAAGAGGGAAGCTCACATCGCCTAGCCCTTTTCTTGTACATGATCCTACACCCGCATTCCAAGCATCTAATAGCAGCTTTTGCCTGAATCTCATTATCCGCACCGCAATCTAAATATTTTCGTGTTAACCTCCCACACCAATTGACTGCAGGAAGGCGTTTGGAACTGACCAGCACATTGATATTTCGGTTTCCCATCATCTCTTTGAGGTGGTGCATTAGCTGAAGGACCCCTGCTTTGAGCACCTCCATAAGCGGGCTGGTTTTCCATTTCAAAGAGCTGTTCGTCCATTTCTTTCAGCATGCTACATGGTATTTGCGCAAGGTGTGGCTAACTGGAAAGTCTGGAATGAGCTAGGTGCTGTGCTTGAAAAGCAGTGCTGGACGTTTCGAGACGAGATCATTCTGCGCGCAATAAGCATTAAGATGTGCAACAGGCTTTAACACTGCTATGGGATTGCAAAGAAGCTAGAAAATGTGTAGTTGTACAATGGTGTTTGAGGCACAGAATCAAAAGAGAAAAGATATAGACCCGTCCTATGCCACAGAGATTGGTACGACCTGAAGGCGCTTCCGACAAACGCTGTCTTGAATGTAGAAGCAGCACTACATGGCCAAGGTTGCTTGCAGCTGTCGTAATTCCTCTTCCTCGTCTTCTTCCTCCTGCGACCTTGTCGGTGGTGCTCGTTCTGCGAATGATTCGCTCCTGGTAAGTCTAAACATTCTTCCCAGAGCACGACACTCACGCCTATCATCCACTTTCGATGGTGAATGCACCGGTACTGCATGTGCGCCTGCCAATTCTCCCTCTAGCTGTTCCTGCTCCAACTCGTCCAATTCCGCCTTCAACTCATCCTCGTCCACCTATCAGTCAAGCCGATCAGCAATGGACAGGAACAATCAAGAGAGGACGCACATCAACACCCATGCCCGCTGGAGGATTCGAGATGGCTTCGGATATCTCGTTCGTAAGCTGCATTTGTTCCTGAATTGACTCCATCGTTGCGTCAACCTTGTTGATGTCACTGTGCGGTTCCGGTAATACATGAGAACATTCTCATAATAGCCAGTCGAACGCACAGTTTCCCATGAATGCCTTTAAGCACGGAAGCGCCTTCTTTCATGACATTCAGGTGTTCCAAGTTCATGTTGGCTGATTCGATAGCATTGATCTGATACAAATATGCTGCATCAGTATAGTCGACAGCGGAGGCAGAGGTTAAAGTTCTCACCTGAGCTTCCAATGTCAATCTTTGACCAGAGAACTTGTCCAAATCATTCTCATACATCTTCTTCTGCCGTAACGCAGACAGAGCAGCTGTGCCACACCAACCCGAGTGAGCTCACCGTGACAGAGCGCACAACATAGGTTTTGGCCCGACGCACCTTTCTTGTTTGTAGTAGCATTGTTGCGCGCTTTAACAGTTTCTTCTTGTATGCGCCTGTTTAAATGCTCTTCCTTCTTTTCCAACATGAGCAAATGCCCCCTCATGTTGATAATCGTCTCCTTTGCTCGATCTCGCCCTCCTGAACCTCCTCCGCCTTTGCCAAACGCCCATGACATCCAGCTGCTCATCCTTGGCTGTGTGTAGCTCTAGTGTATATGTGTCTGAACGGGTATAAGAAGGGCTCAAGTCGCGGTATAGTAGGGTCGCGGTAAAAGAACAAGCGTGGCGCGGGTGACGAGAGATGGACAGTGTCTGAACGACTATTTACAGTCAAGTAATGCTATGCATATCTTATCTATTCTATGCCCAATCATCTGTGCTGGGGCTTGAGCTTCAGACCGCTCACGACACGAGGGAAGAAGCTCACCTAGATTCATGTTGCCAACTTCAGATACAGTCCTACCACTTCCTTTACCTAGACCATATACCTCCCTCTTGACCAGTCCTTCTACCTCGTCCGCAACTACATCCAGTCAGCCTTTCATAGATTAGCAAGAAGGACTGGAACTCACTAGCAAGACAACTCGTCAGACCAGGCGACTCCAAGCCCAATAGATTGATGAAACCGGGCGCAGCATGTACAATTTCGAAATCAGCAGCTGCTTCTCCTTCCTTGTTCAGTTTAGGTCTGATTCCCGCATCTAGTTTAACAATCAGCAATTCTGCTCTCTCTCGCGCATTGACCTGACTCACAGTCTACAGCGAAACCATTTCGTTCCACACCGGGAAGGTAGGTTCGTACAGCTTCATAGATCGAGTCCAGTCGACCTTCATCCACGTTCAATTGCGTGGACCACCAATCCGCTTCAGCTTCGTTTGGAGGATGCAACCATTCTACATCAGGACCGAAACGAATGTCTCCTTTTAGACTCATTGTCAACTGTAGATCTTGTCAGACAGACTTGATGAATTCGGAATGGAGACGAACATGTGTGCCTAGGCCAGCAAAGTTGGGTTGCGGACACGGATAGATAAGATGCTTGACATGCTCCATGCCTGGTCCTTTGTAGCTGAAATAGGAGCCCTTGCAGTAGTTTAGGTTGCGCTGCTGTGAAGGTGCCAGAATCTGGTTAAAGACATTCGCTGCGCTGTTCCATGATCAGCTTGAATAGCAAGAAGGATGAAAGACATACTTGAGACCAGCAGCATTCACCACACATTTCGCCAAGACAGCAGTAGGTGTCTCACTACCCTCACTGACAGTCTGCACAACCCAACCTTCCTCACTGCCATCACCTTTCTTACTACCTCCAGACCCTTCTGCTCTATCTATTCGCACTACTCTGGTACCATACACCAATTCACCCTGTCCAGTAGAAGTAATATCGCTTTCCAGCGCTTCCATCAGACCATGCGAGTCGACAATCCCAGTTTCCGGACTGAACACAGCACCAGCACTATCTTCCGACAGATCAGGCTCTAGATCTTTCGCCTCTTCCCCAGTGAGATACTGAAGCGGCACAGGTCCACCAGAGCTCTTGGGTATAGAAGCACAGTATTTTCTCAAATTAGAGAGATGGACTTGTTGCTGTGGAGAGGTAGCGACGATCAATTTGCCAGTTTTGCGATATGAGATGGATTTCTCTTCGCAGTAAGCATAGAGTTTTGGTCGACCCAAACAGCATAGCTCTGTTTTGAGGGAATTCAAGCCGTAGTACAGCCCTGCATGGATTACCTGATAGGAAGGATTGAGCGAAGTTGGTATCGGCAAAGAGGTTACACACACTTCGCTGTTCCGTGAGCTTGTTTCTTGCCCGGCGTACTCGTTCCTGTGCTGACGATCAGCCCTTGGCTACAGATGTGCATGCGGATCTCACCTTTCGACGAGGAACGTAGTCCTGTTATGTAATCTGCTCAAAGCCCGAGCAACTGATAAGCCAATGCAGCCTGCGCCGATAACGAGATTGTCTATCCGCAATTCTGGTGCGAGGAAAGGGTAGCGCTTCCGTAAAGCTTGAGCCATTGTGAGCTGATGCTACAGCATAAGTCTGATATAGCTTCAGGTATTCAATCTTGTCGCGGTCTGTGAACGAGCAGGTTGTTCCGTGACGTTGACCGTGACCTTGAGAGTGATGGCCTGAAGCAGATATACCCTGCTAGATCTAATATCCTTCGGCTGATTATGCCTACCTATGCTGAATGGATACCCACACTTGATATACCAGAACAGCAAATAAATCCTACGCATACTCCAACATCATCACAAAGCACTGCGCCGCACACGAACATGGCATTGCTGCATACCAAAGCAACTAGACCAGCAGCTATCGGCTCTGATGATGATATACCGTCCCGTCTCTTGCAACATCTGCACAAGCTGTTGAAAGATGGCGATCAATATTCTACCCAAGTCCTCGATTCGCTTCAAGCTGACTATGAATGTATGAAGCGACAGCTCAACATGATCACCGAAGACGCAGAAGCAAGTGTCGATATATACGTCCACACGTGTGTATGATATTCGCCTTACAAGTTTTGAATATCTTCCATCCCGAACATGATTACAAGGTCACACCGCAGTCGGCTGGTAACTCAAAGCTTGGTCTTAAGCCCAACGTTGTGGTTTTGGACCCGCTACGTAGCATCAAGCTATTGATCGAAGATAGACGCACAGGGTGCTTGAAAAGCACATCAATACCTTGACATCCTTGAATGTACGATTCGATTGGACGAAGGACAACAGGAGAATCTTCAGTCCAGGATCTGCATACTCGGTCTTGATCAAAGTCATATGCGTAATGCTGGAACAAGACCTTTCTTATGCTTTTCTTGTAAATGGCAAAAGATATTGTATCCTGCAAGCGACCCGGGACGCAAAAGGAGATAATGTCATCTTAATGTCCAGCTGTATCTCTCTTGCCGACCGTCGCTTTCCTTTCCTTTCAGTCATTCTAACTTCTATGCTAGTCGACGTCGCTGCGACCGAACAAGACCGGCGCTCTCTAGCTGTGCCTACAGCCGTAGTTCAATCGTCGACAACATGGACAACAGTGATCGCTCCTTCTGGCAAGACAGACCAACTTACAAAGCTGAATGCGATCAGTGACAATAAAGGTGCAGGACAAGGCCTGATGAAAAGCTTGAACCCAAATGAGGATTTGGGTGCTTTGGCAGAGGGAAGGATGCGAAACTGGTTGAATAACTTTGGAAATCTCTGTCCATCTGAGGTATGTTGAAATGTTGAAAGCCAACATGAAGAACTGGACACAAGGCTGATTGCACTCGTAGTATCTAGACATGTGCTTCGCTCCTATTGATGGTGTCCGGCCTCCCAATCGATACACAGTCTATCCGCATGCTGCATATCACCCAAGCTCTTCAGGGACTACTCAGCTCGAGATCGGGGAAATCCTCAATACTTCTTTGTTTGCAAGTGCTTTCGTAGCGGATCTGAACGGAAAGAAAGTGGTAGCCAAAGTAGCGCATGTAGGATATGAAGGAGGTGATATGCTTTTAGAAGAGGCTAAAATTTACTCCAAGATGGAAAGTCTGTTTGGTGTTGCTGTACCGAGGTGTTATGGCTTGTTTCAGGGAGATGGGCTCTTGGTTCTGCTAACCGAGTATGCTGGTCATGCACTGAAGAGTTGGAGCGAGTTGTCTTCCACTTCTGCGTGAGTTGTCCATTCTCGTGTTCATTCAATTCTTGCTCAATGGCTAGTATAGGCAACAACTTTATCAGCATCTACTTGCTATTCATGCTGAAGGCGTTGAACACGGTGATATGGAAGAGAGGAACGTCGTCATTGATCCCGTCACTCAATAAATCAAGATTATTGATTTCTCCCACTCAACGGAACATCGTTGTCAAGGCGATTGCTGCGAGCTGGATTTTGGTCAAGAAGCAACTTGGGTGCTGATGATGGATGGGTATGCGTGGACGGAATCGCGCATTTCGTCTGCTACATCAATCGCTTCTTTGTGATTATCCCTGAGGGCGGACGAATTCCGTTCCAGCTGTACACTTGACAACTTCAGTGGTAGACACAGTACAACTATGTAGACACGTTAACTGAACAAGAATTCACACTTCCGTTATCCAAATCAACCCAAAGTCTCCGTCTCTTTGTCGTCGTCGGCCTTTTCAGACGGATTGCCGAGGTAGTGAGTGGGCATGCGGATATGCAAAGGCGCTGAGTAACATCAGAGAAATACTCTGAACCCTAAGAATGAAGCTTACGAGCTGTCGCTTTCGAGATCCCACTAGTACCGCTACTGCCACTAGCCGTCTGCTGGACAGATCCAGCTTTGCCTTCATCCTTGCGCCCTAGTAGTGCACGTGCGAGTAGAGTGATGCTGACGAAGAAGGATAGCCAAGGATATATAGACGATCGAACACCCAACACCAGGCCTGTAGCTTGCATGTCCGAGACCTGTTCAGAGACGTGATTGGCATGACCAGATGATGCAGTGTAGCAATCAGGCTTACTATGGAATCATAGTTATAAGTCCATAGAGAAACAAGAACGCAGTAGCCGATAGCAGCCAACAAGACCAGTATCATCTCCCCAGCTCTACATCAACACCATCAGCTGCCAGGAATTTATGGTCAGTGCAGATATGCATACATGAGGTGGTAAGAACTTCGCAGCTTCCTAATCTGGCGAGATTGACTAGATGCTGAGAAATGCAATTCGTCCAACCCTTGAATCTGATCGCGCAAAGTCTTGGCATACAAGGCGCTGACAGGAAGGAATATCTGCGGAACGTTAGCGGTACACATATCCGGTTGCGAAGAGCTCACCAAAACTATGATGATTAGCATCGCGAGGAAGCATTGGTTGGCAGCCTTGTTTGCCTTGGTGTACGGACCCCACACTGACAGGTCGGTGATAGCATCGATCCAAGCAGCTGTATTAACCCGTCAACATTGGTCGAGATTCGCGCGGAGTGAGCTTACGGTCAAACCTAAAAGGCTCTCCAGGTTGCCAGGCCTGGGCAGAAACCGTAATGGCGTCGGTCAATTTGCGAACAGCGTTCATGCCTTGAGTGAAGTAATAGCTAGACACAAGATAGGGAATGCCAATTGAAGCAGCGACAAGAAAGTACAAAAGGCTGGACAAAAGCGTAAGCAAGTTGTCATCGAGAAGTCGCAAATACTCGCCCAAAAGCAATATTGAAGATCAGAGCCGATCTAGGGTGAATTTGAAGGAGCTTTGAGGCGAATGGGCTGAGGCCCAGTAGCAGAAATATGCAAATTCCATGCAGCTCAGAAACGATTGCAAGGACAGCTGTAGTGACATACTGAGTACTGTATGTACGAGTTGCGTCTTTCACTTACTGATAGGACCGGTGACGGCGTTGAAGAATTGATAGGCGTCTGATCTGCCAATGTCTTTATATGCAAGAATCTGCAACGTCTTGCTAGTGCAGCCGAGAACCGAGTAAAGCATCGATAAAATAGCGAATATATTGGTTGTGTTGGGCGTGATCAGGCCTGATGGATTGGGGCATGAGTTCAACAAAGTGATATTTGCGATGACGCTGACCTCCGCCTTGAGACTCGACTACCCTGCAAAACCAAAGAGAGCCGTTTTTGCGTCGTAGGAGCAGGGTAACAGTGTAGCAGACGAAAGCGATAGCCAACAGAGCATTGTCGCAGTACATCATCCCGAACCAAGCATCACTCAGCTGGACAAGCAATCTGATGAGTACCGCAATACTGAAATTATACGACACCACATACTTTGAAGTTGGCACGATCGTTGATAGCATTTCGGCTAGCATGAAATGTCAGACCAGGGGCCGTGGAAGAACAACCTCATGCTGACAAGAAGTAGTAGGGGTTCTCAGTACCAGCACGCTGGCCAGCTTCTTGTATGAGGCCAATGACTATACTTGCTGCAATCATAGCTGGTGTTGCTCGCACGAGAGAAACAAGCACGAGCCATGACAACACACAACACTGATAGAGACTACATGCCGAGAAGAAGACAGGCAGCGTAATCTGAACATTGAGCAGCATGGACACGAAACACGCGCAACAGTCGGCAAGAGGTGAACTGGTGATCCTTCGGCCATCTTCTGGCAGGTCTGAGCGAGACTCGAAGAGGCAAAGCATGCGAGACAAGCGGGAGAGTAGTGACAGCGTCCTCTGATGAAATGCGACGCGCTCTTATAGCTAGTCGAGCCGCTTGAAACAGCTTCGTCCAGCGCTCGCTGCATTGGTCCAAGGTCAAGCTTGCAATTTCGGTGCAGAGCGAGGGCGCTGTACAGCGCTGCATAGCATAGTCGAGAGAAGGGCTGTCCGTCCTTCCTGCGCATAGATTCGCTTCTACAAACAGTTCGACGTCGACGCCGAGCTCCAACCTTATCACTGTCCTTTGCAGAATACGGCCACCGCCAGGAGTTCCCTGCCTATTTGTAAGCGTGTTCGAGCTGTTTCCCCTCTGCCCTACACTTTATTGCGCTCGAGCTGCATCTGGCCGCACAAAATCCCTCTCCGAGTCGCTCGTGTCATTCTCTTCTGTCGTAGAGACTCTTGACGTTCTGCCGCACATGCTTGTTCACGACAGCTGCGACAGCCTCCAAACACTCCCGCTGCAGCCCTACACATACTTTGGGAGCAATATATCCTTATCTTCCCCGCGAAGTCAAATTGTTTAGCAGACTCTTACATCTCCCTAGATCTCCCTTTCCCGGCTTACAAATGCCTCTTGTACTCGTCACGGGCATCTCTGGATACGTCGGTACGCTGTCCCCAAGCTGTAACAATGTGAAACTGAAGACTGTCCGATAGCCAGCTACGTCGCTAAGGAGTTATTCGAGCAAGGCCATAGTGTTCGAGGAACCGTTCGCAACGTCAAAAAAGCAGATGGAGTAAAGAAGCTTTTCGCTGGCAAAGATTTGACGCTGGTGGAAGTAGCTGACATCGCGGAATCCGACTTGAGCGAGGCGGTCAAGGGTGCGCGCAAGACTGACGTCTCAGCTGTTGCTGATGTATAAGGTTGTGTGCGTACAGGCGTGGACGCTATCATGCATGTCGCTTCTCCATATCACTTTCAAATCGATGACCCGTGGAAAGACATGCTTCAAGTATGTTGTCACTTCAGAAACACAAATATTGGCTTATGCGTCCGGCAGCCTGCAATCAAGGGCACCACAAATGTCCTCCACTTTGCGCACAAGGCCGGCGTGAAGCAAGTTGTCATCACATCTTCCTTTGCTGCTGTCACGTAAGTCAGAAGCAACATCAGCGTGTCACTAGCTCACTTCTGATCGCAGAAACCTGATTGCTGGAGGTCCATGGCGTGACTACACCTATACCGAAAAAGGTTCAGCGAATCCCGTCCACACTCATTGCTATCAGCTGACTCGCGTGCAGACTGGAATCCAGCTACGGTTCAAGATGCATGCGAAGCTGGTCGACCTGGACCTTTCGTATACAGTGCGTCTAAAAAGCTCGCTGAAGAAGCCGCTTGGGAATTTCAAGAAGAGCACCCGGAAATGGCCATCACCACCCTGTGCCCGCCTATGATCTATGGTCCACCTATCCAAGCTACCAGCTCTGCAGAAGAGCTCAACACCTCTTCCGCTACCCTATATGCGCTGATCAACAACCTCAAACAGTTGCCTGACGACCGCTTGCCTTTCTTCTGCGCGGTACAAGATGTCGCTAAAGCACACGTCCTATCGCTCAAGCAGGAAGGTGTGAAGAACAAGCGAGTCATCATCTGCGCGGACGAAGCTTTCACTTGGCGTCAGGTATGTCTGTTGAATGATTTCATGCCACAAGCGCTCAATCATACCATAGGCTGTTGAATACCTTCAAGAACAAAGACCTGATTTATCAGCTCGTCTACCGCCTGTACCCAACACACCTGCACCTCAGAGGCAATTGGCCAAGCTGGACACGTCGCGCGCAAAGTCGGAGCTGAAGATGGACTTTATCCCTTGGCGAACTATGCTACTCGATACTATTGACTCGCTGGTAGAGCTTGAGAAGCAGTGGAAGGCTTAGCTTGTAATACAATGCCAAAAGGGTTTCGCATACTATTCGCGCCCACTAGAGTGCACCTTGGCTTGACGGACCTTGCTCCTTGACAGTCACGCAACAAGCTTTTCAGCACGCACGATGCTTTGTATGCGCTCACGCTTGCCTTTCAGCGCGACCACGCCTGCAGTTGCAGGCCGAAAATTCGCTCGCAGACTCGCAGTCAGCACTGCTGTCTAGTTTCCCCGTCGTCTCCTGTGCTTGCTTTGTTTCCTGAGTACATACCTCTTTATGATAGGCCTGCCGAACACGGGCTGCTATTTCAAAACCCACGCACCGCACCTCTGCTGTCTTCTAGACTAGTGTTTCGATAATCTGTAGTTCTTTCGTGTTCTCTTTACGGCCATCTATTCAACGATGCTTTTCCTGCTCAGTCTGCTCGGTGTACTCGCAAGCTATTCAGTACACGCTGCGACTCTGCCTTCGCACACCTGCGATGTTTCCCATCTCGTTCCCGCTTTGCCCGAAAACGCAGGACAAGGCAATTGTGAGATGACTGAATATCTTGTGACGACCTTTCTGATGAAGCTACATAGTCACGCTCGATGCAAAAGTGCATCCTACTTTGATCACCTTGGGTGTTGGTTACCAATTATACAATTGCACAAGCAACAACTGGATGTGAGCATCTCAATTCAGATACGAAGTACAAGGCTGACTTCTATAGCTCAAACGGTGCCGAAGCCACACTACACCATTTCAACTGCCCTGCCAAATCTGCACAGCTTGTCGATGAATTTGTCTCTGCCGCTCAAGCACTTATCAACAAATCACCAAAGCTATTCCTCAAGGCCGCCACAAAAGTCATCGGCTATACTCCATCTGTTGTTGGCTCGCATTATTTTGAACCGACACCAAATGCGACGACCGGCATCTCACCTACCTTTGACTTGCGCAGATCAGCGGGCGGATCTCTAGCGGAGAACAAAGATGGATATGTCACGCTGAAGAAGGTTGGGTCGATCGCTTCGCCTGTAAGTTGCAGCTGATAACTGTGAATGGCAATTGAATCCTTGCAGGATGGTGTGGAGAATGTACCCTGGCTCAAGCTAGCAAGCATCAAGGGCAGGTTAGCGAAGCAGGTCTGGCGGCTTTCTACTGTTGGAGGAGCCCAGCCCGAAGGACTCTGCAAAGACGGCGACCAGGTTGAAAGACCTTACGCTGCTCTGTATTGTGCGCTCTTCATAATTCACTTACACCTGCTGATCGCTTTACTGCAGGGTTCTTCGCCTAATCGACAAGATTTCAACCGACTTCGAAAACCTTAGCATGATAATCTGCCATCGCCTCCCTTTTTCTCAAGATTCTTCTAGTTGTACGCAGGTCGCAAGAATGTTGCAAAGGATAACCATTCTTCAGCCTCAGCGACCCATCTTTGCTATTCTATCATTGCTTATTTCCTATCGAGCTACCCAGATCTCCGACTGGGTCGGATTGGTACGTTCCCTTCTTCATTGGTTCATCGGCTTGTCAAGACGTTCCCGTGGGGTCGGCCACGCTGCGTCTCTTTCACGTTTCGTCTAAGGTATGGCAGCCTTTATCATCTTCCCGAGGAAGCGCTCTTCTGAGCCGAACCGTTTCAGAGTCTGTCACCATCCTTCGCTGCCTATTCTGATCCCCTTCGTGATCGCCTCCCCTCCAATCACTGCTGACATGTCTCAAACCACTCTCATCGACCAAGTCCATTCGCGTTATAATGCCGAGTCTATCCTGAAAGTCATGCAGATAGGCCATCGGATTCTCAAGGATTCAATTCTCCCCGTCAGCACTGAGGACCGGTTGCTGAGGCTTGATAAGGTTCGTTGTCTCATACATGGACTTGTATTCCAACTGAGAGTTTCCTTCAACAGCAACATTTCGTCTCGTTGCATCTCTATGCTGATATCCTGTTGTTTATCGGGATGAGAGATCCAAACTTTCAAGCAACCGACCCGATTACTGGGACGAAACATCTTGCGTGGCTTGTCAGATTCATCGAGCACGTCAAATTCGACACATCCCTCTTGCAGACGCCTTCGGTGGCTCAGCGTACTGGTAAGCTCTTTCGCTACTCATCAATCACCTGACTAAGGGCAATGCAGAGATTCAGAACTTCGCGAAGGAACTTCACGACTTGATGAACGAATTTGTCCTCGAGTATACGGATCCTTCTTTCCATCTGAGCGACATCGAGATCCAACATATCGCAGACTTCGAGCAGGCCGACTGGGATCATAACGAGCAGGTTGCTTGGTCAATGGTCGACGAGTACAATAACTCGAGGGAGGAGCGGATGGCGAATGTGGCAAGGTGGGAAGAAGCCAAAAGCAAAGCGCTGGACTGCAGAAGGCGCGTCAAAATCATCAGCGGCAAACCCACCTTATTTTATCGCGAGCACGCAGCGAGACTCGTGCAAAAGCGCGCGTTAGACATTCGCGCTGAATGGCAAATGGCGCACAGTGTCGTCACACTCGGTCAAATGGCTCACAGTAAGCGCTTTGGCTGAGTTACGCGTTTGATCATTGACGTTCTATGTTACGGTTTCAGATCCAACTCAGCATACTGGCCAGCTGCCATCTCATGCTCAAGAGACCGCTGTTGCTGCTTCATCAGGTGGCAAGAGGGCTGTTGCTCAGAGGCTTTTACGCGGGCTTTTTGGCAGCACTCGAAAGCCTTAAGCCTTTGCTCGCTTCGGCCGATGCTCGAGGACATTGTATTCTGTACATAGAATGTCATTGTAAACCCGCCTGTGTCTATCTGCCAGCTGAAATGCCAGCGTAAATAGATTGCGTATAGAGTCTGGCACTTCGAAACGGAACGTTGCTCTGCCACAGCGACACCTGCTGCGGTCGATCTGCTGTAAGGCGCGGAGGGAGAGTCGTTTCATCTACACGCTTTATCGTACCGAAGCAGAAGACAAGCAGGGAACAAGTGGTAATGCCGGAAGGTCTTTGCGTTATCGTCTATCTTCCCTTGCATCACGGCTATGACACCAGCTGTCTTGACGATACAGCGAATCTAGAGCGCACTTTCAGACTCTTTCATTTGAGCTCGAAGTCTGCAACTGGCCAAGTCTCTTCTCTGTCCTATACTGCTTTTGGTCAAACAGATCCTTGCAAATCAATGTGCTTCTTTATGGTCCCTTCTTCTTACTCTCTCTAATCTAAGTGCAGACTCCAGGACCTGGCATGATGATTCTCTTCTCTCCTTGACCTGTATGGCCAAGCGGCTGCAGGCAACATCGACTCGTGCCCCTCTATAGCTACAAGCTCTTGTCGGCTGTCACGTTGTAGGCAAAGACGAAACGTCCGGCTCAAAATTGCCATCCAGAATCCCTTTCTTCTTCCCGGCTTGAAGAGGCCACCTCAAAGCATTTCTAACTTGCTCTTCAACGTCTCTACGAACTTTTGTACATTGATCTTATTCCTGCCTCTCTAGTCTCTGAATAACGACCCTCTATGTCTGCTTTCGACTCAGCTTCTATGCAATCAATTACGCAACCGGCTTCCACCGATGTAAAAGTGGTAGAGCAAGCGATAGGGAGAATCGATGTCCACATCAATACCCATCGGAATGACTCGAACAGGCCATGGTTACATTGCAAGCCATGGTTAAACTTCGAAAAGCAAGGAATCTGGTCACAATCCCAGAGAGAAGGTACGATCCTTATGATGGCAAGATATACTGGTCTCTGTTTCTTTCTGTGGCTGACCTGTGGGCTCAGCGTGGCTCGCAATTCGTCTGTCTTCACCGATTCGCTCAAGTCGTCGAAGCTTACGCTCAGAACAGAAGTCTTGTCAATCAACTTCCAATCGTGCTGAACAAGTTCATCCACTACCTTCAGGCGATCGATCCTCAAGAACACTCGGTCAAACCTGAACATCAAAGTCGTTCGTTTCGCTCGCAGAGACATCTGACTAGCACTGATGATCCTTTCATCCAGAGGTCGGGCAATTCGCTGAACTCATGAAGCATCATGTGGCATCAGCACAGATAGCTGCAGCCGCCGCTGCGCAGAGCAAGTCTCAGACTGGTTTTATTGGTCGTATCGTGACTCGCACTCGGGGCAGATGAGTGCATTGTATAGCCCATTTTTGGCATGCCAACGCTTGCTATTACATGATATAGCCTCGAAGACTTCTTCCTCCTTTGCAGATGTGTTGAGACGCGACAGGCCATCAAAGCTCATCGTCTGTCGCTGCCGAAGTGATCGTTGTCGAATCAGTTGCGGCGCCTGGTAAATCGCAGGAGTCAGCTGGTGTATCGAGAGATTGAGTATTACCGCTTACGCGAGATGCTAGCTGTCTGATCAGCGTCGATCTCTTGGTCGACAGCCGTCAGGACGCCACGTCTCATGCTGCTTAACGGTCAGTACTTGCGTGCCAATGCGCGAGCTAAAGTTTGCTCACCTGCCACCCCTGCTGGACATCGCAAAGTACCTCACGTGCCGCACCTTGAGCAATTCCCTTTTGTCCCCTTGCTTCCTGTACACTCTGCCTATACACTCTCATCGCCTTCCACGTCTTTCTCCCCCTTGTGATGCTTCTTAGCCTGTCTTTCAGCAAGCCACTTCTTTGCATCTGCCTTGTCTTGCTTGTCCGTGTCTCGCGTCAGAGAATGATGTTGTAAGATGAAGACTGAGATGAAGAAGGCCAGAACTAGAATGGCGGTGACAACGTAATAAGATACTTGGATGCCACTGGTGAATGCTCTTGCTAGACCTGAGCGTTGGCTTCCAGTCAGACTAAAGGTGTTGTCGCTCGACGAAATGCGTAAAGGGTCGGCCGCGAAAGCTTCCGCGGCTTCTGGTGGTAGACCTTGTGCTCTGATTTCGCTTCGCAGGGAATTATTGACTACACTGCTTGCAATAGCCAGCAACAAAGTTCCCGCAAAGGTTCTGACGAAGTTGCGAAAGGAAGTGACAGACGCCATATCTTGTTTAGCGCTGGCAGCTTGAGCCAACACGAGAGATGTCTGAAAGGTTTGTCCGGCACTGTATTATCGGAATTCACTTATGGCAGCACGAACGACATCGAACCACTTACCCGAAACCACAAATCAGCAGAAAGCCAACAACATGCGCCGTGGGCGTATGCATATCGACCGAGCTCAGAAGTCCACTTCCGATGCTCCATAGGAAGTAGCCGCAAATGATGGAAGGTCTGCTGTGGCCTGTCTTTTGGACCAAAATGCCGCTTAACCAGGAGACAATCACTTGGACCACGAGGAGAGGCAAAAGCATAAGCCCGGCCTTTATTGCGGTGAAGCCACGGACGACTTGGAAGTATTGCGGTATGTAAAAGAGGGGAATAAAGTTTGCGGCTCCAAGCGCGAAAGTGACAGCATAAACGCCCGCGACTGTCCTATTCTTGAATGTCTTCAAGGGGATGATCGGAATTCTGGCGACCTTCCACTCGTAGAATATAAGAGCGAAACAGAGCGCTATTCCGACGAGCAGAGTTGCTAGTACCAAAGCTGAGTCCCAAGGTAATGCTTGGCCGCCATAGTTGAGTGCGACAAGTAGCAATATTGCGCCAGCTAGAACAAGAGCCGAGCCTCCATAGTCGACTTGGAGCAGCTTGGTCTTCATGTCGCCTTTGACTCGCTTTAATGGAAGGACAAAAGCGCAGATCAGAATCGATGCCACTCCGATCGGAAGGTTGATCCAAAAGCAGAACCGCCACGAAGCCTTTTGCGAGAAGACTGAACCGAGAAGAGGACCAATGCCTTGCGCGATAGCGATTACTGCGCCGAGGATGCCCTGGACAATTATGATTGAGGTGCAAACACAACGAGATACTATCAATTATTGCCCACCTGGAACTTGCCTCGTCTTCGCAAGCTGACTATGTCCGCTGAGCGATCAGACACATAAGCCATAAGCCGACTGTTCTGCACTTCATGGACAATAATATCTACTCACAGACGCTGCATATCGAAAGTAGCATATCAGCTGACTATGGAGTAATGCAATAGCCCACAGGAACGTACATAATGAGAGCCAATGTGGCTATGCCTGCACCACCAATCCCAGCCAACGCCCGAAAGACAATCAATTGAATCAGCGTTTGTGACACTGCGCAGGCCAGCGAAAAGACGGTAAAGATGGCCAAACTCGCGAGGAGCATTAGTTTGCGACCAAAGATGTCGCTGAATCGGCCATAGAGCGGCTGAAAAGCGGTAGATGTCTTGGAGCAAGAATGAGCCAATAGGAGCATTGATTAGGAAGGCTTCAGACTTACAAGAAGATAGGCCGTAGCGACCCAAGTAGACTGTGCTCCGCCATTGAAATATTGAGTTATGCTTGGTAGGGCTGTCGCAACCTGATAAAATGGTGAGCCTTCATCAAGTCACTGACGGATCTACATACCAGTGTCTGATCAAGAATAGCGAGGAAGAGAGCGCTGCCTAAGGCCAAGAACGCAATGATCACTTGCTTAGTCGGAAGCTGATTCGTTTCTGCAGCATCGACAATACAATCAGCTTCACGCTTCCCAGGCAGGTAGCGACTCACGATCTTGCAGCACGACCTCTTCCTTGCCTTTTCTCCTCTTTTCAGAATGCTCTTCTGGCTCGTTTTGTTTTACAGCAGACACCTCTTGCTTCTCGACATCACTCCCAGTCACCGCTCCTTCTTCGATACCATGAGAGGCTACATTTAGGTGATTGGCGGGCTCTTGCTGCTGCTCTAGATCTCGACTGACATCTGCCTCCAGTCGCTGATCTCCATTTGCACTGCCACGATCTTCCTCCTGCGACGTTTCACGCGTAGAGTCGTGCAATTTTCGCCCATCCTTGCTGGAGGTGTCTTGCGGCATACCAAATAGGCATACGAATAGATGGTAAGAGCTAGGAGCTCAAATAGCTCTTCAGGCTGCGGATCTACAAATCAGGCTTTTGCATACTTCGGCCGCTTCTTATCTTGGTCTCGGCAGAGCATTTCCAGCAGCTTGCTTTATGACGACCACAAGTCATGTAATTTATTGTATTGGTACAGCACCAGCATCAGTATGGACGTCAACGTTTACGAGACAAAAAAATATCAAGAGTCAAGATGCTAGATGCTGGAAACCTCTCCATCTCTCTCTTTTGGAATTCTAGGTCGTCTATGATTGAGCTATTACAAGAGTCCTGATGCAAAACCTATACGGGAATAATCTCTTCTGTTTAATGGCTCTTAAAGTATAAATGATCTCTCTCTCGCAACTCATCAAAGAAGAGATGCTTCAAAGTTTCGATCGCTGTCAGCTGTGCGCCTCGGATGGGTATCGAGGCGGCCCAGCCTGCTCACTTGCATCTGGCTGGCTTCGCTTCCTCTCTCATGGAATCTTCCCCTCTTGCCTTTCTTGCATTCATAGGCAGTCAGATCGTACTGCAGACTCCTTAAACTTGCTTCTCTTACTGTCCCTTCGCATCCTAATCGAGAATCGAGATGGCGCTTGGGAAGCCAGTTCTGGTCAAGAAGAGTCGCTGACGAAGAGCACAACATCAAATCCTTACTTGTGGAAGCAGAAGAAGGTCAAGACGTCTTTGGTGAAGGACCTGTCTGCGCGCGTCTTTCACAAGCTGCTCATCCAGAGCGTGTCAGACACCCGATTCAGCGGTGGAAGCTTGTCTGGCTCAATGGGCGAAGAGCAGCTGCGAAGTTCCTACTATGATAGATCAGGAGACCAGACTGCAGAAGGTAAAGCTCTTTAAGGTAAGCTAAAACCATGCGACCTGAGGCCAAGCTGACTTTTGCTTAAGTTGAAGGTTATAGGGAACACAATGGCAATCAAGCGGACCGGACCGCATTCTTTGGCCGCCCACTTTGATACTGTCAGGCCTGCTGAGATCGAATCTGCGTCAGGTGGAAGCCCATTCGGACGGATCAAAGACGACTTTAGCAATGAAGCGACACATTATTGCTATAGCACAGGCGAGCCAAGGCAGTACACCTGTAGATCTCTTGTAATAGCACAAATGCATGTCACGACACGGAGGGCGCAACTCGTCACAAACCGCCAAATCTCAGTCACCGCTTCATACCCAGGACATCTTCACACGACTCCCAGCTGCCTGGCGTTCACTCTCGAACAATCATCAACGACCGATAGACATGGGCAAACGAAAGTCATCCAAGAAAGTAGAGAAGAAAGCAGGTCCAGCACCTCTAGGTGAGCTCTCTCTCTCTGTGCATCAACACGCGAATCTCATGCTCTGATCTAGACAAGACCTTTCGCTGCTTGTTCTGTCAACATCCTGGTACAATCGTTTGCAAGATGTGAGCCCTTACCTCGTTTGGCCTTACGTCCTCGCTCAAAGGCGCTGTAGGGACAAGAAAGAGCGTATGGGAAGGCTAGATTGCAAAGTTTGCGCAGCGACGTATTCTATGCCTATCAATCGTATGTTCTACCTTTACCTCTCTAAAGGACATCTGACTGAATTGCCCGATGCGACAGACCTCAGTCAACCTATTGATATTTATTCTGAATGGATAGATGCTTCAGAGAATGGTCAGCTTTCCTTCTCTGCTATTTCCCGTTCAAAGCGGTCTGATATAAAAATCCGATAGTCAATGTCCCTGAAGCCTCACGAACAGAAGCAGGCAACACGAGACAAGTCTCCCGACCTGCTCGAGGTGGATCAGCAGATAGTGATATTGATTTAAGCGTACCGCATGATGGGGATAGCGAGGAAGAAGTTGGTGATGCGCAGAGAAGTCGGAATGGGAAACAACCTGCTCCTAGGAGGAGTGCGGTGGAGGATGAGGATGATGATGATTTGCCAGAGGTTTGACGTGTTTAAGGGTATGCAATGTATAGATGTACAGACGAATAATGGCCGCGACAATCATGAACCCAAGCTAGATAGAGGCGGACCAGTCAGATCAATCAAAAGCGCATGCATTCAACTCGATGGCGCTACAATGTCCTTCTTCATCAGAAACGCGCTCTTCGGCTCAATCTTGGCCTATCAAGGATGTCAGCTTCGACCTGATGACCAAACACAAACGAACATAGTAATTCTCCACCGTCTCTTTCACAGTGAAACCCTTCTTCTCCCACCACTCTCTCGCTTCCGTGTTCCCAGTATGAACATGCAAATAAACGCCAGTAACTTTCTTGACTGGCGCAGGTTTCGCTAATTTCGCCTTCTTCTCCTTGCTTAGACTCTTTGTAGAAACGGGTAAATAAGCCCATGGTGAAGGTGCGCCGCCTGTTTGACTTGCTGAAGCTCGATCGAGCAGGTTAGCGAGGAGTTTAGTAGCAAGGCCTTGATTCCTGTAGGGTGCGAGAATGCCTGAAGAGTTGAATGTAAGCAAGGATCAGAGGGTTGAAAGGGGAAAGAAGGTACTTAGGGTTGCAATGTACAATCTTGTAGAAGCAGCGGAAGGGTCTTCGAATTTGGCTGTGAGTGAACCAACGTAGAGGTCATTGTAGAGGACTGGTGATATCGTCAGCTGTCTCCGCAGGTGGTACACAGAGTTCCCTTTACCTGCCTGGCAATAGTCTTCGAGTTCGGGTGATAGAATCTTAGAAGTGCAACACGCCTCAGCTCTCGCGTCAGAGCTTGATGAGACAGGGAGACGGCACCTCTTTGTAGAATTTGTCACTGTACCCAACAGGCAAAGTGACGCTGTTCAGTTTCCTAATCGTCCCAATGCTATTCCGCCTGTCAGTCCTTTTGGCTCGCATACACCATTACAGGGTCTCACTTGTTTGGCGTCAAACAGGCCAAAGCAATCTTGCGAGGAGCTCTAAAGACTTTCTTCTCCGTTTGCGTCTCTGTTGCGCTCATCTCGTTGCTGCTTGTCAACAATTTCAACGTCGCTCTTGGGTTCACACAAGGCAATGACAGTCTCAAAGGCAGAGCTCAAGCGACGTGCTATACTCAAAGAACAGAAAGCCTCGCAACCAGACGACAGCTCTGCTTTTCGACAAACTGAACATTTCTGGAAATCGAGGTTGAGCGAACCTGATCTGTCTGCTGCCTTTTCTTCTGCTGAAGATGTCACTTGGCTGGATGAGGAGTGTGGGACTTGGACTGGGCGAGATAAAGAGTACGCTGTAAGAAGGGTTGCAGTGCAGTTGGACGCGGAAGCTGCGAGGTGTACGGGCAGGCAGGAAGCGACGGCTTATACATTCGATGATCTACCAGGCGAGTGGTGCTTCTGCAATCTCGGCTTCATGCTGATGCTGTGAAATGCCTCGCTCGCAGGCCTGATTTATCTACCTTCCCTCTGTTCTCCCTCAGCACAACGAGAACTAGCCCAATGTTGTCTTTTAGAAGGTCCAAAAGAACCCAACATGACTTCCCTCGATCCGCACTACGACCTACCACTGACTCAGGGTCTATGGCAAGCTGCTTCCATCGATCCGAACAAACCAATAGCGAAAACCGATAATACTATAGGCCAAGATTCTCTTATCCGAACCAAGATCGATTTGAAGCCTATTACAAAGGAGAATCTTGCATCTGAACGAGCGGAAGAAAGAGCAAAAGATGTGCAAGTGAAGAAAATCAAGAGTGATACTGTGCCCTTGTGTGAGGTGTTGGATAAATTGCGTTGGGCTTCTATAGGTTTAAAGTATCATGTACGCCTATCCTTCTCTTTCCCATGTTAGGGACCAAACGAATGATGGAATACAGTGGGGAACGAAGAGCTATGAACTCGATTCGCCTGCTCCAGCTATACCGAAAACGATCGCGGATTTATCGACGAGTATAATTCGGTCTATACCCTGGACGAACTTACGTCCTTCTTCGGGCGAGTGGAAGGATTATAAAGCTGAAGGCGGTCAGTTTCTCTCCCCTTTCCCCAATGGCTTGAGGATTGCTCGCTGATGCTCATCCTTTAGGCATCATCAATTTTTACCGTCCGCGAGATCAACTCTGCGCGCATATTGACCATAGCGAAGCTTCACTTCGACCATTAGTTTCCCTCTCTTTAGGTCGATCAGCTATCTTTCTTATTGGCGGTACAAGTCGAGATATCACAGTGAGTTTGATTTTACGGCGAGTGTTTCAATGATCGAGAATTGTGCATAGCCGTTGAGTATGCTGCTGAAGAGTGGGGATGTAGTCATCATGTCTGGTGAAAGCAGGAGGGCGTTCCATGGGTAAGTCTCGCTCGGCTGTAGTGTTTTCCACTGGCTGATGTTGCGTTAGTGTACCGAGAGTTCTGGATGATGGGCAAGTAGAAGGTTTGGAAGGCAGGATGGGAGATTGGTTGAGGGATAGAAGGATCAATGTGAATGTCAGGCAGGTGTGGCCAGGCGAGGAGGACTGAAGGCGGCTTGTGGTTCTGCAAGATATCAGCTGGTTGGCCTGTGTCTCAATGGTTGCTTCGGTCAAAGTCATCGAGTAAAGCGTCTATCGCTTCAAAGTAAGTAGTCACGCCTTTCAGTCTAGTGGTTCATACTGATCCTTGTTTGCATAGTAATCAATCTGTCGCTTGAGGAAGCTCGACTTGACCTTGACAATGGAAAGTCAATGATTGGCCACCCAAACATTTTGAATACCGAAAGAGAGTGTGCGCAGCCTGGATAGATGCAACACGAGGTGTCTGCAGCTTGCTACGCAGCCGGCGATGCTGTACCTTCTTTTGTTGACCGCGAAAAGCATTTGAAAAAATACGTTTTCGCTTTTTTCCTTCACGGTCTTCTGCCAACACATACCTTTGTCGCTCCTTCCTATATGCCTGGTCTGCCCGAGATGAGCGACGCTACTACTTCAGCCTCTGCGACCCTTTTGCAAGCCCTTCTAGCAGCACCCGACGGCGCTGCTGTCACAAAAAGCGGAGCTGAACTCGCTACCTATGTCAAGAAGAACGGCCTGAATACTTTGTACGACGAAAACATCTTGCCGGAACTCGTAAAGGCATCAAAGTCAAAATCTGGTTACGAGCGAGAATCTGCTTTGGTCGGACTCTCCCTTCTCTTCTCTCAATGCGGCTCATCTGGTGGTGCCGACCCATTCTTCCTTCCTCTATGGCCTGATATACTCGAACGGTATCAAGAAGTTGGCAAAGGCGAAGTTGTAAAAGAAGCAGCAGAACAAGCGAGCAAGGCCCTATTGGCACTGGTCAAGCCTGAAGTCGTTATCCGCGCTATGGACCTCATGTTTGGTCTGCTGGAAAACTCTTCAACGAAATGGAGAGTCAAGGTCGCGGCGCTGCAAACGATTGCTACGCTGATAGGCAAAGGACAAGCGCAAGTCGCAGATCACCTCGGTGAAATCATTCCCAAGTTGACAAAGCATATGGGCGACACCAAAGCGGAGGTGCGTCGAATGCCTGAGTGCTCATATCGAGCTAATTTTGGCCGCGTTGCTGCACAGGTCTCAACAGCTGCGGTCACCGCTACCAGCAAAGTCTGCGCTGTCCTTACCAACCCAGATGTCATTCCTTTCGTACCTCTCATGGTGGAATGTATGGAAAGGTAAGTCATTACAATGAACTCAACCAGGCCCATCTCATCCTTTTTGCAGACCTGATCGTCTCAAGGAAGGTGTCAAGAAGCTTTCTGCCAACGTCTGGGTTCGCGACGTCGATGGACCAACTCTAGCCGTCATCGTCCCTCTTATCGTGCGTGCTCTCGGCGACCGTGACACCACAGTCCAACGTCAAGTCGTCCTTCTCGTGGCAAACTTGTTCAAGATGGTCCGCTCGCCCGACTTGGCAGCCAAACATTACCCACTCATCTACCCTGGTGTCACCCGTACCTACGAATCCGCTTCTTTCCCTGAACTACGTGCTTTCGCTGGTGAAGCCAAAACCTCACTTGAAAACTCGATCGTTGGCGCAGCTGAGAACGTTTCAGACGAAGTCGACCAGAAACAGCTCGACGAAGATGAAAAGACTGCTTTCGAGATGCTGTCTTCGCTTGTGCAAAAGGAGACTGGCGCCGAAGTCACACAATTCATTTCGACTTCTTTGGCTTGGGTCGCTTTCACTATCAGTCATCTGGTCAAGAACCGTGATTTCGCAGAGGCGACTTGGAATGATGTCTACGTTGGCCCTTACTTGAGGCAATTTATGGACGAGACAAAGTCGCACGCCTTAGCTGTGGAAGTGCTCAAGAGATGGATTGAGACCGACAGAGTGCGCAGCAAAGTGTTCTCGTCAGTCTCGTACTGATAGAGGCATCGCATGTTCACAGGTTCGCTCCATTGGCACTGGCGAAGCATACGACGGCAGCGACGGCGAAGAGGTCGTCAACATTCCTTTCTCCCTCGCCTACGGTGGACTTCTTCTGCTCAACCACACCGTCCTTCGTCTTCTTCGTGGTCACATCTATGGTGTTCTCGGACCTAATGGTGCCGGTAAATCGACCCTCCTCAAAGCCATCAACCGAAAGCAAATCGAAAACTTCCCTGAAAATTTGTCTACCTTTTACGTCGAGCACGACATTGACGCCAACGAGACCGGTGACACTTGCCATACTTTCATCCTCAATGACAAGTTCGTCAAGGGTGTCGGTGCGAGTGAGGCTAAGGTTCTGGAAATCATGGAAGAGTGTGGGTTCACAAAGGAGAGAAGAGAGCTCGGTGTTGGTCAGCTGTCCGGTGGATGGAAGATGCGATTGGCTCTGGCTAGAGCCATGGTCTGCAATGCTGATATTCTGCTCTTGGGTGCGTCTTCTCGCTGCTGAAATGCCTTACACATCTGAGCTGCGATGGTTCCACAGACGAACCTACGAACCATTTGGACGTCGGTTCCGTTGCTTGGCTACAGGACTACCTCAAGTCCCAGACTCATGTCACTGTCATGGTCGTCTCGCACGATTCTGGCTTCTTGGACTCAATTTGCACTGACGTTGTTCACTACGAAAACAAGCGTCTCGTTTACTACAAGGGCGCTCTTCACGAGTAAGTCACCCTTTCATCGCGTTTGCATCAGCTGATGATAAATGTTAGTTTCGTCGAGAAACACCCTGCCGCCAAATCATACTATACCCTCGCTGCCAGTCAAATCCAGTTCTCCTTTCCTCCTCCTGGCGCGTTGACCGGTGTTCGCTCGCAAACACGAACTATTCTCAAGATGAGCGTACGTTGCCGCATTGCTAATTGATGTTCTTCCTGAAATGGTTGTGCAGAACTGTACATTCACATATCCTGGACGTGACAAGCCATCTTTACACAACGTTACTGCTGCTGTTTCGCTGTCATCTAGAGTCGGCATTGTCGGACCAAACGGTGCCGGAAAGGTCAGCATGCGTCTGCTGCTCGCCAACACGTACTGATCCTCTTCGCGTAGTCTACCCTCATCAAGCTGCTCACTGGTGAGACGCTACCAGACGTCGGCAAAGTCGAGAAGCACCCCAACTTGCGTCTCGCATATATCGCTCAGTGGGTCACGCTGATGGTCGAGCTGGTCTTGTGACTGACGTAGACTGGCGCAGACATGCTTTCCATCATATCGAACAGCATCTAGAAAAGTCAGCAACTCAATATATCAAATGGCGATACGCAGATGGCCACGACAAGGAGCTGGCCGAGAAAGCTTCACGCAAAATGTCTGAAGAAGAGAAGAAAATCCTCGAAACTCCCATTGAAGCCAAGACTGGCGAGAAGAGACGGATAGAGATGATCATTGGTCGTCAGAAACTCAAGAAGAGTTTCACATACGAGATCAAGTGGTTGAACATGGATCACAAGGTCGGTCCTGCGGATGGATCAGGCTATCATTAGCTTAGCCTTTTTGATGCTCCCACAGTTCAACGCTTGGATTCCTCGGGAACGTCTTATTGAGCTCGGCTTCAGCAAAATTGTACAGCAATTCGACGATTTCGAATCATCTCGTGAAGGTTCTGGTTCGCGAGAGCTTTCCGGTATCGCTGTCCGTGAACATTTGGAAGCTCTTGGTCTGGATGGCAACATCGCCGAGTACAACGAGATGTCTGGTCTGTCCGGAGGTCAGAAAGTCAAGGTCGTAATTGCTGCCGCGCTGTGGGCCAAGCCTCAAGTACTCATTCTTGACGAGCCGTATGTCTGAGCGTCTCATAACAAGCTCATGGCTCATTTGCTTGAGCAGAACGAATTTCTTGGATCGAGATGCTCTTGGAGGTCTCGCCACTGCCATTCACAACTGGGCCGGTGCTTTCCTGTGAGTATGAAGGAGAAGACTCGTTCCACAGCTGATTATCTCGGGCAGATGTATTTCCCACAACATGGAATTCGTTGGCGCACTTTGCCCGGAAATATGGGAAGTCGACAACGGTCAATTAACGCACAAGGGCAAAGTTGGTGTCACGGAAGACGCTTTCGAAGACATGGAGCGCAAGATTGACTCGAGGGAAACCTCCAGAGCATCGACACCCGCCGTCTCGAAAGGTGCTGCTCGTATGGCCGCCAAGATGGCCGCGAGAACACCTGGCAAGGGCAGTCCAGGAGCTAGTGCCGGCAACACGCCCGGCACAAGTGCTGTCAACACACCTGCTGCTTCAGGCGACGAAGGTGCTGCGCCTGACGCGAACGTGCCGAAAGTGGCCAAGAAGAAGTTGAGCAGAAAACAAGTCAAGGAGCGCGAGGTCAGTCCTACTCTGCTAGCTTGTAGGCAATGTCTGACGTTGATGCAGGAACGGAGACGTCTACGTACTGTCCGATGGCTGTCAAATAGTGAGAAGGGAGTGCAGCGAGAGCCAGACACAGGCGAGTTGCCCTTTCCTTATCTGTTCCTTCTCTAGCTTATACTCTACGCACAGACTCGGACGCTTGATCTATACATCTAGAGGGTCAACATATGGGGATATCCACAGGGCATGACAGCAGCAGTTTGTAATTGATTTTAGTACACGTAGAGTTTGTGATTGCATTGCATCGTTCTTAGACTATTGCATACATGTATGGTTGAATATTTGGAACCACATTCGTCGTAGATACAAAGGACGAGTAGTTGAGTAAGAACAAGCCAGCGTTTTTTCTCCCTCGAATATAAGTGAACTGATTGACACAGGCAAGATCCGATAGTGCTCGTCACTTGCTTCAGCCTACAGCTCAAAGCAACGAGGTCATGAATATTTGGAGAAAACAACATGTTCGAAAGCTGCTTCGAATGTCATGCCGCGAATTTTGTCGACTTGCGGTCTTGTCCTGCAACAATTCGCAACGGAATGCCTTGCGGAGCTCGCAACGAACAGCAAACATCCAATTGCCTTTTGATTCTTTGCTTCGCCTCGCATCCTTAATGACGCGACCTGCATATAGGAGGTTGCAAGGCCCGTGCAGTTGTATCATCTCGAGCTGTTCTTCTCGCTTGTTGTCTACCTCTCTGTGCTGTTGCAAGATACCCTCGTGCTGAAAAGATACCCTCTGCGCTGGAATTGGGAGCTCATACAAACGCACTGAGCCCTTTCTCCTGTGTTGCGCATGCGTTCGGTGCTCTCAAATCCGGCTGTTGCTTCTGTCGACGAAGCTTATGCCTACTCGGATCTCTCTCTGACCCTTCGCTCAGAAGACGGCTCTCTGTCCAAACAATTGAGCGCTTTGCTAGCTAGGTCTAGAATCCAGCCTACAATGGAAACCAACAAGCAATCTGGCAGACCTCTCCCTGTTCCTCCTTCTGCAAGGGATAAGACTGCTTGGCCTGCTACTTACGGTCCATCAGTGTCAAGGATTCAATTCGCGCCAAATCGACAAGGCACGTTGTCTGGACTGCCGCCAGCGCGGAAGCAACCTATACCATTCTCAACACCAAGGCAAGCAGAGTGGCCTGCTACACCAGCTGTTGGTCAACCAAGCGCTTATTTCCCACCCCAACCTCCTGCGCATATGACGACGCATACAGAAACGGCTCTACCTCTACCTCAGAACTCCTCGCTCTTCCTCCATTCCGGCTTCTACAGTATACTAGGGCTTGCAAATGCCATCACTCAATATCCATCTCGCACTCCGCCTGCTTCATCACCTCGGCTAGGTCAAGAAGGCGGCTACTTCGAAGCATCGCAGACTCAAGCACCTAGAAGTCCAAACCCTTATAGCAAACCTCAGCAGAGTGGTCCTTCTGTTCCTGCTGCTTATAGTCCTGTGAATCAAACGAGAAAACAAGCACCAGCCAATAGAAGGATCAGCGTCGATATGATCAGTCGGCCGCAAGGTTTCGCGTGAGCTTGCTTATGAAGGTGCTCAGTATTGTGCTGATAGTACCTCTACTATAGGCATCTTTGTCATGCTAGCGATGCGGATCAAGCAGCTCATATATTGACAAGATGGCAGAAAGACGGAGTTGGGAAATTAGCAGGTTAGTCAAAATCCTTACAGCACAAACAGGATGTGTCCTCATTTGTCCTTTACAGAGCCGGCATGGGTGATACCGATCAAAGAAGCTGCACGCGCAAGAGCTCGAGCCGCCGGAGTAGCGCAAGTCCAAGCCAATTATGCAGACTCTCGCAAAGCACCCTTGAAAGTCGTCAACCCGTCAGAGTCTACCAACAGCGGGGAGAGAGTGACCGAATCCTTTCTGTCCAACGTCGCTGTCAATGGTGAACATGAAGATCTCGAAGAAGCTCCACCCACGCCTGTTGAACGACCTTTGCTTTCTCCGCGTCTGCATACTAGAAGTGACAGCTCCAGTACCGTAATTGTCCACGAATCTCGCGCTCGTCCATCTATGCCACTGTCTTCACCTAGCGCAAACTCATTCACTGAATACCAAGGTCCGACAGGTCAAGATGCACCAGAACTACCTTTCAAGCCTTCCCTCGAAACGCTAGAGCGATCAGCTTCAGCCGCTATCTTCTTTGAGCAACTATACCATGGACTGTTGAAACGACCTAAAGCTAGAGATCAGCGTCTGAAGCAGCTGGAAGCTGGTGTTTCTCATCTACCCGAGTCGGAGAGGAATGCTGCCAAAGCGGCTTGGTTGTCTGTTGAGACGGAGCATTTGCGAGATTTGAGAACGAGGGTAGATGTGGGCTCTTTCGCTAAGCTCAAGACAGTCGGTCATGGAGGTATGTCGCTTTGTCTCTGTTGTGTGTTTGCTTCGTGCTAAAAGCTTTCGCAGCCTTTGGCGTGGTCACGTTAGTCAAGGAAAAGAATTCTGGTCAACTGTACGCAATGAAGCAGCTGCGAAAAGCCGACATGTTGCGTAAAGGCCAAGAAGGACATGTCCGAGCGGAAAGAGATTTCATGACGCAAGCTAGTGAGACGGCTCGTTGGATCGTTCGATTGGCATACAGCTTTCAAGATGTTGATCATCTATAGTGAGTGTGCTGTCTCAAGGTGATGTTTGGAGCTGAGCATTTGCAGTCTGATTATGGAATGGATGTCTGGAGGCGATCTGCTCAATCTGCTCATTGAGAGGGATGTTTTCGAAGAGTCTTTCGCTCGCTTCTATGTTGCGGAGATGGTGCTCGCAATTGATGAGGCACATAACATGGGTAAGAGCAGTCTATCGTTTAGTGACGAGGCTGATCGGTCCTTCTAGGCTTCATACATCGAGACATCAAGCCAGACAACTTCTTATTCGATTCAAGTGGTATGCTGTTTCTTATTTGTCGCCTCCGGCGGTTCTAATATCTGAACAGGTCATCTCAAGCTCAGCGACTTTGGCTTGGCGACAGACTTCCACTGGGCTCACGACGGCGCATATTACGATCAGCAGCGGAAACAGCTTTTGCGCAAGCATGGTGTAGATCTGGACGACGGAGACTACGGTACTGTCCGTAGAAGGGATCGTTACAACTTCGAAGGTGGAGGCGATATGGAACCAAATTCTATTCTAACCTGGAGAGACAATAATCGAAAGAAGCTGGCTTATTCCGTAGTAGGAACGAACAACTATATGGCACCAGAAGTTCTTCGTGGTCAAGGCTACAGCTCTTCATGTGACTGGTGGTCAGCAGGCGTAATCTGCTTTGAGATGCTCGTATGTCACTGAATCTATCTCTCGTATCTCGTGTACTAATGTGTCTACAGTTTGGATATCCTTGCTTCGTTTCGAAGTCTCGCCATGTGACCAGACAGAAGATTCTCAACTGGCGTTCTTCTCTCAAGTTCCCCGCCAAGCCAAGCGTCTCGCGAGAAGCTCAAGACTTCATAGAAAGATTACTCTGCGAACGAGAGGATCGACTCGGCAGCGAAATGCCCCATAGTGTCTCGCGCCCGAACTCGCAAATCATTATGCAGCGAAGAGGGACAATTCCTTGGGCTGCAGGTGGTCTGGGAGGCTATAAGGCAGGAGCCGCTCAAATTAAGGTATGCTGTTGTGCTTGTGTGCAAAGCTATCTGACTGACATGTCTTCTTTCGACAGGCACATTGTAGGCTAGCGAATGTGCACGCCCATATAGATCTGATATTGTTCGACAGCATGGTTCCGTGGCATTGACTTCTCTACAATACATCTTCAGACGCCTCCATTCATACCGGATTTGAGCAATGCAGCAGATACACGATACTTTGAAGAGGATATTGATGCCAATCCGCTGGCTGCGCCCAACGGAGAAGATCCACTGGCAACAAAAGACCCTTTGCTCCGGGATAGGCAACATGGACAACATCTGCTTGACGTCCGGAAACAGCTCGCTTTCGCTGGGTAGTAAGTCGTGTCGCAACTAGTTTACTTCGGCTCTGATGAAGCAACAACAGTACATACAAGCGACCGAGGCGTCAAGTGAGTCCAGCATTAGTGCGTAGAGAACGTGTTCTCATCATCTATGCAGATCATTGATCCTCGCAATGGCAAAATATCAGTTGATGCATTCGAAGACCGAGAAGAAGACAATAGAGGTAGAACACTCAAGCGAGAGACACCTCCTAGCAGCTTCATCCGATCTCTTTCCGTATGAAGAGATGCACAAACCCTCGTAATTCGTATGCAGTGTGCAAATTGTTTGGTTACATGCATTCATAATTATCCGACTAGATTGTCGTGTATGCTAACGGATATACTGTTCCCTTTCTTTCGACCCAGCCGATTATCCCAGGAATCCCTTCAAGTATTTACACCCTCCTAAAAAAACGAAACTGAACACACATCAACTTCCCATAATACTACCAGATACACAGATGCACAGCGCACGGCGCCCCAGCGTTTGTTGGTCCAGCCAGAGTACTATTCCGGCGAGCTTATTCCTCCTCGGATTCACTGCCGTTGCCCATTTCCGTATCTTCTTGCCCCGGTAGCTGTTGTTCCATAGCAGCGTACTTCTCATGACTAGGCTCGAACATCAGCTTAATTCATTGAGAAGAAGTAGAAGACCTACACCCTCAGATGCCGCCGCAGATTCGAGTTAACCGAGAAAGCTCGTCCGCATAATTCACAAGGGAATGGCTTTTCACCTACAGAAGCAGTCAGACACTGTTTATACGGAATGAAATGAACCGCTCACCACTATGAGAATGCATGTGTATCCGCAAACTCGAAGGCCGATTAAAGCGCTTGTTGCAAAACTCGCAAAAGTATTTCCCGCTCATCGATGATTGGCTTTGCCGCTGGAAAGGATTAATAGGTGCCGGTCTAAAGCCTGGAGGTGGTTGAGCTGCCGGTGGGAGGGTTTGGTTATCGGGCATTTGAGGCATTTGAGGCGATGGGTAATCACGAGCCATGATTGGGTTTGGGCTGGATGCTGAGGTGATGGGAGCCCGATGTTCGACCATTGAGTTGTAATAGGAAGTTGACGGATAGCCATAATCAGATGCAGCTTCTTCTTTCGGTGTTAGTCTTGGACCTGATGCGGAATATGACGAAGAGGAAGTAGAAGGTCGAGGGCCGAAAGGAGACATGTTTGCCGAACCAGAATCAAATTGTGACGCAGACGCTAGGCTGGGTGATTGGAAGGGAGATTTAGGCGGCGAAGTCGAGCGCATGCTGGACATATCACTTTCTGCATACCCACTTCTTGATGTTGTCCTATCGGTCGCAGTCACCGGCCGTCGATAGCTTGGTCCTGCTTGACCATAATCATACAGCGAGGATGGATTCGAGCTAATGCTAGAACGACCATATTCAAAGCTGAAACTGGTTCGAGCTGAGCTGGCGTCTGATGATCTTGTGCTTGCAGGATAGAGTGAGGCTTGTATTGAAGGTATGCGTTCTCTGTAAGCATACTGGTCGCTTGGAGGTGGCAATGGAGGTGGCGGACTGCGATTGAAGGTGTCAAAAGATGTACTACGAGGAGAAGGTGGTCGCCGCCTTTGCTGTTCAGCTTCCGAATGGCCGTATCGGGGGGAGTCCAGAGAATGACGAGTGTTGCTTGTCTGCTGAAGGGATTGGGCTGATGGTAGAGGAGAATACGGAATTTGGCCAGAATAGTAGGCAGAGCGTTGGAGAGGCTGTGGACAAAAGCGCACGTCAGTACAACTCTACAGCTAGACATACAGCCGTACATCTGCTGCAGTCTGAGGCGGCCCACCGGCCCGCGGTAGTTGGTTCGCAATGCTCATCAGAGAAGGACCTTCTGGTATATCATGCATGCCAGTTTGTATCGATGGTAGTTTTCTGCTTGCTCGCGAAGCTTTTGTGCGTAGCGAACTGGATCTAGGAGGAGCTGAGGGAGGGCCAGTGATTCTCGATGCCGAGGAAGAGGCGCCTGATGACGAAGATGTTTCGCTTGCTGCATACTGATAGCCTCGACGTTCCAGCGATCCAGTAGAGCGTATCGATGGCACAGAGCTAAAAGGTGGTTGGCCTTGCAATGCGAAAGCTGTCAGATCATTTGAATGTACAGATCCGGGAAGGGAGAGGTTCGATGGAGACGATAAGGGTTGTATGCGGCCGAGACTTGAGTGTAGGCTGCCTAGGGAGTCTTTTGATGGAAGATCTCAGCTATGCGATTAGAATCCGAAAGCTAGCGAGCTGTTATTCACCTTGGTTGGTGATGCCAAATACTTCAGACAAGCTAGGCAACTTTGACGGCCTCTCTTCATCTGACATTGTTGTTGCAGATCAAAGCAGTGCAGTAGATCCAAAAGAGGATCACGAGGACACAGAAATTTGGAAGCCCAGCTGATCACGACTAGACTAGTGTTGACTTCATGCAGAATCTTTGCTGTGTTGGCGGTGAAAGAACCTCTTGAAGTATATTCTCTTTTCCTTTGCTCCCTTCTTAATCAAGTACCGGCAGCAGGGGCAGAGTGGAAGCCACGGCTTAGTCTTCGTGAGAAGCAATAACGAGTTTCAGGCTGAAAACGGCGGAAGCACCGTGTTGAAACCCTTCTGCAGTCTTCTGAAACGTCACTGATGTCTTGACAGCTATGTGAAAACCTGCTGAGCAGAGCATAGTGTGGATCCTTAACAGCGGTGTCCTGACCGAGGTATTGACTTCATGATCGGCAAGTCGCAAGGGCGAGACATGATCACAGTTCAGTCTAACCGAGCGGCTCGACTCAGTGGGTCGGGAAGCTAGCGTCAAATGCAATAACGATGATGATGCCTATTCACAAATAATTTACTGTTCTAACACCTTGCTGTCCCATCAGAAAGAATCCCCTAGGCTATCGCTTCGTGGTCAGAAGAACTGCTCTGTGCAATTCTGACAGCATGACATCAGCCCACAGGACTGTTGAGGGTACGCCAGGGTCTCCGTGAAGCCTATCGAGATGGATGAGCACAGCGCAAATAGACAAGCAATGATCAAACTCACCGATCAGCTGAAGATCAAATAATACAAACGTCAGTGATCGTCTTCTTGAAACACAGCCGAAGCGGTGCACGTACCTTGATGCGCTTCGTGACCTAGCATCAATGTGCCCCAAGCTGATAAAATCGACAATCAGCTCAAAAGAACTTTACAAGTAGAAGAAATGGAAACTCACGATTGAACCGGAAGGACTTGAAGCTGGAATCCCGGTTCGAGCGTGCTTCAGGAGTTGCAGTAGGTGGAATCAGGACTGATCTGGCCACTTGATCCAACTGAAGAACCCGGGTAGTAGCGAAATGAGCAGGTGTTTCTTTCGCCTTCTTTGTTACTCCAATTTGTTCCTATTATGGAAGAATTCTTAGCTCCGGACATTTCTTGGCTTCTATCGAAAGAAACACACCTTGAAGTACTGAAGCTCTGCTGCCTGGTCTTGAGGGAAATGAATGGATCTCCACATCTTTCCTTTCGCCCTAGGCCAGCTCTTGCGCACAGTCCGAAGAGTTTGTTCCATTCGCGAACGATACCAGTTCAGCCTATCCTGGTCGACTGGATCCGTTGTGCTTCTTCCAACTTTGATATCCTCTTCAGCCCATTTCATCAAGTCGAATGCACCAGACGAGACTTCGACGAAATCGGGTGCAGTAGGTCGACCGAGCTTTTGTAAGGAGCGCACGAAAGGTTGGACTTGAGTGCTGATGCGATCTTCGAACAAGCCAGGACCGCTGTATGTTTTGCTGCTCTTCCAAACATCGTCTTCGTCCATGCCAAAGTGGAAGACGCTGGCCAGCTAGAAGGTCGTCAGACAGGAATTGGAAAGATAGAAGAGATGGCTGACCAGGAAATCCATCTCTGGGATATAGCATACTCGAGGCAGAGTCGCGTCTTTCGCATCATGACCAGTCAAGCGAGTTGGTACCGCTTTTTGCCTTCTCAGCGCAGCCGGTGCCCAATTCTTCACGTCCCTGACAATTTCCGCGTCCCTCCCCATAAGCTGGCAGAATTGCTCGACATGTTCCCGATCAATGTTGTCGCCAATAGTGAGGACAGTTTGATTCCGAAGCCAATCCATGTTTGAGGTATCGCCATTCCGGAGCTGTGAAAGAAAGTGCGGTGGCATGCATGATTTATCGAAAGGTTGCCAGCGAGTACCATCTGGGTTGACGTGGTCGATTTTGAGTGCGCCAAATGAGGAATATGGATCGCAAGCTACGTAGTGTGGGAGGAAGTTGTAAGGTATTATGTTGTTCAGTGCAGCCAGTCTAATACAATAGATTAGTGGGGGTCATTTCAGATGGCTGTAAGGCTCACTGCGGCACAGAGAATTTGCTTAGGCAGTATAGCGCTCCAGCGACGAGTGAGAGGAATCCAAGGCATATGTAGGTCATCTTTGATGAGCTGCGAAAACCCAAAGATTAGCAACGGATGTGACTCGAGCCGAGGAGAATAGCTTACCGATTCCGCGGTGTGCTTTGCCAAATATCCAGAAGACTACTTGATCGCTCCCTCCACATAGGTTGATGCCGAGTAGGCGGTGATAGACTGAAGCTGCCCATTTTGCGAAAGTAGCCCATTTTGTCAGTGAAGCTTGGATAAGGTTCTTCTGGGCTGCCTTTCGGTTTGGTGTAGGCTGATAAGGGTGCAGGTGTAGATACAGGGGAAGGATGCCTTTCCGCATGATTGCGCTGTGATTGAGTCTCTTGGAGGAAGGCTGGGTTGGTAAACGAGAAAGCGGAAGCGTGACCTCTGAGCGCGAATGGATCTGCTGGTGCAGTGACTGAAGGAAAGGACTGATGCGATGCCGAGTAAGACACTGATCTGCGCTTGACGTTGCTCATCTTGAATCAAAGGATGCAAGCGAAAGTGCAAAAAGAGCGAATAGACCGAGAGATAGAAAGAAAGGGAGAGGGAGCAGAAAAAGAGGCTTCTAGGCACGAGACATGGCTTGATGATCCAGGCCGTATAGTGCGCACGGGTCCTATGCATTACTCTCAATCAGGCACAAAGAATTTCTCAAGAGGGGCGGGATCTGCCAGAGTTTCGACCATATGCGGAAGAAATGTTGAAAAGTGGCTGCTCGCGACCACGTAGAGAGTACACAGAGTTATAGAGTCACGTAAGACGCAGTGGACAGTGTCAGCTCAGTCGAAATGAAAACATGGGTCGATGCTTTGCCTCAAGCAGCGACTACAGTGAATGGCAGATCGCGCTCGACAGCCCCAGCAAGGCGGCGTATTGGCGGCCTATTCATCTAGTCTACTCAGACAGCCAGGTCTCTTAGCTGCTATCCCAGCTTCGACTGCTCCCTTAGGTGATTTCATATGCATCTCTACATTGATCGCGTTTCCTGAATCTGTAAGGTAGCTTTGGCAAGTGCTCTGTCTCTCGATAGACTGCACATCGCTCTGCTCCAAATCCTCCTGCTCTTTCTCGTGAATCTCTTCTCGAAAGCATTCTCTCCGAACAATGTCGAAGCACCTCCAAGGGCTATACCGCCCAAGCCTATCGTCCTGGAGAAGCCCGTTCCTATCCCAATAGCAGCGCAGCCTCATGCAGAGAGTGATCAAGGTAGGCGAGCTCATCGAGAACGTTGCTTCTGCTGAAGCTGGGCTTAGAATCATCTTCCGTCAAGCATCCAGCTCCAGTATCACGAAGAATCGAGCATCCTGTATACACAGACAGCTTTCTAGATGGCGTGCTGTACCGCTTTCTTACCTTTGCCGATCCAGCCTCGCTTCCAGTGTTTCCACCAGTAGAAGGAGCCCTCCCTCTCTCAGACGCAATACCCGTTTCAGAATGGGTCCGCCTGTTTGAGAACGACATTCTTACTGTATCGAGCCATCCAACCCTAAACGGGCTATACTCGATCACGACCATCTTTCCGACGCTATCCCTACGATCCCTGTGGGAGCTCATGCTGTCGATCGAATCGCGGACCGACTGGGACAATAGTTGCGAACAGACACAACACCTCGAAAACATTGGTCCAGTATGCTCGAATGATGGTCTTGTTCAAGATCGACAAGCATCAATCAGCTATTTAGCATTAAAGTCAATGTTCCCGATCAAGCCACGCGACATGGTCCTCCTATCTGTACTCGCTCGCTTGGCACCGTCACCGAATGCTACAGGCAAGCCTCGAGAACGCCTTGTTTCAGCGACTACCAGTGTTCAGCACGACTCGAAACCTGCTCAATCTGGCTATCAACGAATGACAATCTCGAATTCAGGGTTTCTAGCTGAAGAGCTGCCAGAAGGAGGATGTAGACTGATGCAAATATCGGATTTGAGCGGTTTGGGCACTTGGAGTTGGTCACGAGCCTTTTGCACGATAAAAGGCTAATGTGTGGTTCTAGTACCTCAGAAGATTCTCAATACCATTACACAAAAAGTCCTGCCTAAGTCTTTGATCGAATTGGGCAGAGCAGCAGAGATAATGCCATATCCAGCTGACCGCTTGAAATTATCTGGCGACAATTGGTTTCCGCCTTTACTATCCGACATGTACGCGTCGAGACCAGCACCAGCAGAGGATGTTCAGCATGACGAAGGGCTGATGCGGACAGCTGCGGAAGAAAGAGCGGTCGGAGAATTGGAACAAAAACTTCGACTTGCAAATACTCGGTTGACCAAGCTCGAACGTGAAAGCGTGTCTCCCAATTCTGCTGGATCTTCTGCTGCTCTATTGGCGCCTAGTAGTCGATGGTGGTTTAGCTGGTTGTGGGATCGGTCATCGGGAGTTAAAGTCAAGACGGCGTCTGATCCTGGTCTTTTACTACGTACTACATTCGCATCAGCAATTGGAGGAGCTACAGGTGCTGGTGAGCCTTTGACTGCCTAGGTGTGAGATGGCAAGCTGATGTCTCTTTTCGTAGCTGCTGTCATTGCATTCGCATTGGTCTGGGCTAGGAGAGTCAAGAGGGCATAGAGCACACATCTTCTGCATTGTATAATTCCACTGATTTCCATAGCAAAGTCTGGTGAATGTCTCTGCCAAGATAACGCTGATAGGAAGTCGTTCCGAACGATTGTCGTTCCCCAACCTTGACCTTATCGGAACACTAAGCTTTCCATAAACAACAATGGTAGCAGCAGCAGAGCAAGCACAGCAGCCCAAGGCCCAGCACGCAGGCGTCTTTGCAGATTTGAAGCGCACCTTCTCACCCAATCGAGTCGGAGGGCGATCCTCTGCCTCAAAGGAACGCACAGCGGGCGGTCCAGATGAAGGTCAGCTATCTATCCTCGCAGGAATTCTCGCTTTTGTGTCCTGTCACGCAATATCGCACAAAAAGCTTATCTGTGCTTTGTCGGGAACTCGAATGGCTTATGAATTCTCTATTTGATATGCACAGGCGAGAGAGGACGTCAGCCGATAGTCTCTACAGGCCGCGGAGGCGCTGGTAACCTAAAGAAATCGGTATGCTCATGCAGCACTGCTATTTCCCGAAGCTTATTTAATCTGTTCCAGCAAAATGCTGAGCGCGAGGACTCTGATGAAGAGCGTCGGGCTGTCTCTATTGAGCGTTCACGCAGCAAGAGTCGTCAAAGAGGTACTTCGACCGTTCGAAGTGGTCGAGGCGGTATGCACAGTCTCTGATAATACAGCACTCATTTGCTAACGCTCCAGTTATAGGTCAAGGCAATATTGTTGGCGATATTCCAGTCGAAAGCGAAGAGGAACAAGCTGCCAATAGACGGTACGAGGCTGATATTGACGCCAAGTGGAAAGCGGAAGAAGCGAACCACCCTCAATCCGGTGGTCGTGGTGGTGAGTCCCGCTCTCTTATGCATGTAGCTGTCTCGCTCAACGCGGCATGTAGGGGCTGGCAACATTCATTGATCCCCGCGCATAGGATAAGATGTTCGAACGGAAGAACGATGTACGGGATAGGAAAGATGGGCTGTAATGTCATATGTGCGATGGAATATAGTACTCCTTTGTGTCTTGGTCAACTTTCCAGCTTTCACTTCTTTGCCCTGTGAGGTCAGCATCAATTCAAGACGATCCGACCCTTCCGGAGGGGATTGCCACTTGTCTTGCTTTATTCTGCCCCATCACTACGCGCTCGGCTTTCATTGCGCACTGCTAAGTTACACCAACAAGGGGTACAACGGCCAAAGACAATAATCGACCGCCTTGATGCCAATTTGACATCATTAAAGCAAGTGTCTTGCAAGTCCCGTGTACCTTTTTACGATCCCTTCCTGGCCAATCTTTCACACCGTGCAAGCTCATAGAGGGCCCCCCGAATCCAACTACTACTACGCTCGTTGCTTTGTTTTTCTGTGGGCGACCTGAATTCTGTCAAGTAGGCGCCATCCATAGTTGTGTATAACCGCCTCTGCTATTCACCCACACACGCCCATCAATATTTGAGACATCATGCCGCCGCCTTCACCTTCAGCACATCGCCGCAATTCATTTTCTGCAGATCGACGGTTGGCCGATGCCATACCTGCTGCTATGCCTGCTCAAAGTCCTGCTTTGTCCACTGCAAGCTACAAATCTTACGACTCGCACAATGAGCAATTTACGGCCAGCTCCCAACGTGTCTATCCTATCAGTAGCGTCATCGGTTCCGGACGGTCCAGTAGTCACCAAACACCCTCGCAGCAGGCCGAAAGCAGACGCAATTCTTCCTCGCCTACTGCGACTTTCGGCTCTTTTTCAGACTTTGGACCTCGTCCAGCCCATTCTAGATCTATGTCTGCAGCTTCGTTAAGTGGAGCCTTGGGTGGTCCGTCGTCAGATCCCGGCAGGTCATCATTATCCGACCAGCCAGCTCCTTCACCTCCAGTATCCGATAATGCAAGCTCAGACAGAGCCTGTTCAGATCAAACGACTACAAGCAATCGACCTAGAAGACCTGGTGTCTCGCCTACGCAAACCGCTTCTTCATCGCGATCCCGGTCAGCTACAAATAACAATACCGCCTCAACAGCTAGCGATCCAGCCAAACCTCATGGCGATTTAGATGAACCGCTCGAAGCAGACATTATTGAACGAACGCGCAAACTCAGACAAACGGCCCAGCGAGAAATGGCAGACGCTGACTCTCGCGCCTCGACTGCATCGCTCATGTCTCAAGAACAGCTTATGACTGCCCGATTTGAGCATGCCTCTACACCAGATGGTCACATGATCATCGTCGGTAGAGAGGGTGAATTGAAGTCTTGCGAGGAAGAGGTCAGTTCTGGTGCTTAAAGGTTAATGCACTCCAGCTCATGTAGACCGTCCGAGTCCAGCCTATCCACATACCTGGATCAGTTCAAGCTTGGGGTGTCTTGATAGCGGTAGAAATGATCGACGGACGCTTTCCGGTCAAGCAAGTGTCTGAGGTGTGTATAGCCAATCTGCTTACTCGACTGACTCTGACGATCTATCTAGAACTCTGGTCATCTTCTAGGATTGCCGCCAAGTTTCCTCTTTCAGCAGGAATGCTTCACCGATGTTCTGGCCGAGGAAGAGGCCGATCTGTTCCGTGATGCGATCGATGCCGCTCAAGAGGAAGAGATGCTCAAAGAGAGTGGACCGCATCACTTTGATCTCTCTGGCGAGGGTATCCCTGGCAGCGGTTTGGACGGAAGAGATAGCATTGCAGAATGGGCATGTTGGTGTGTCGTGCATCGACCGTCGCCTGTTACCCGACCAGAACTCTACCTCATCGAATTCGAGCTACAAGACGATCCTCTCAATCCGCCTTACACTGAATTGCAAGAGTTGCCAAACGAAGATGAGCGCACCGGTCTAGCTGGCGAGCCTTACGCACCTACGGCAGAAGATCTTTTCGAATCGACCGTTTCGTCTGCAAAACTCCTACGAACAATGACAAGTACAAGAAGACCTGGTCCGAGAAGGAAGCGCAACATGAACGTCTTTCAGATGCTTAATCATGTCACCGATCAATTGGCCAAGGCAGACAGTCTGCATGCATGTCTCAAGATGTGTGTCAGTGTCATCAAAGATCTGACTGGGTATGATCGTGTCATGATCTACCAGGTAAGCGATGTCGTCGGTTGTTATGTGCGACTGCTAATCTCGTTCTTTCAGTTCGACGAGTCTTGGAATGGTCAAGTCGTGGCTGAATTGGTTGACTGGTCGAGGACTCGAGACCTTTACCGAGGACTACACTTTCCCTCGACCGATATTCCAGCACAGGCAAGAGAATTGTACAAGATCAATCGAGTCCGCCTGCTCTATGATCGCGATCAGCCGACTGCTAGGATGGTCTGCCGCAATCGAGCTGAACTCGATACACCTCTAGACATGTCCTACACCACCCTGCGAGCCATGAGTCCAATTCACATCAAGTACCTTGCCAACATGGGTGTACGCGCTTCTGGCTCAATCTCGATCACGGCTTTCGGCACGCTCTGGGGTCTCATCTCTTGTCACACTTATGGTCGCTATGGTATGCGTGTTCCAAGTCCCATTCGCCAGCTTTGTCGTATATTAGGCGAATCGATTTCCCGCAATCTCGAGCGCCTCACCTATGCCGAACGTCTCAATTCTCGCAAAATGCTCAACAGTATACCTTCCGACAAAAACCCTAATGGCTATCTTATCGCCAACGCTTCTGACCTGCTATCCCTCTTTGACGCCGAATTCGGTATACTTTCCATTGGCGACGAGTCAAAACTCATTGGCAACCTCGAAAACACGCAAGAGGCTCTTGCTGTTGTACATTACTTACGTGATTGCAGATATACGTAAGTGCTTGCTTTAGGAGTTCACTTTTTTGGCTCATGTGCGATGCAGCAACATTCAAGTCTCACAGGATATTACTCAAGATTACCCGGATCTGTACGTCCGACTTGTGCCTTGTGGATTATGGGCTGATGTCAGATACAGCAACTACCCTGGTGGCTTCCAGTCCATTGCCGGACTACTCTCAGTTCCTTTGTCAGACTCCGGCAAAGACTTCATTGCGCTATTCCGACGTGGTCAAACTCGGCATGTGCATTGGGTGAGTTGCTTTTTCATGCTGACGCAATTCTAGCTTACACTGAATTTTAGGCTGGAAATCCTTACGACAAGATTTTGAAAGAGCACGCCGTCGGTAGCTCAGACCTCGAACCTCGCACATCCTTCAAGATGTGGTCTGAAGCCATCGTCGGCAAGGCGAAAGCATGGACCGACGATCAGCAAGAAACAGCTTCTGTCTTGTGCCTTGTATACGGCAAATTCATCGAAGTCTGGCGACAGAAAGAGACTGCTCTCAAGACGAGTCGTCTGACCAATCTCTTGCTGTCGAATGCAAGTCACGAAGGTAAATAGCAAAATCGGCTGTTGTGATATCATCATATTGACATGGACTAGTCCGAACACCTCTTAATGCAATCGTCAACTATCTCGAGCTGGCCCTTGACGGTTCACTCGATGGCGAAACTCGAGAAGCTCTGACCAAGAGTTATGTCGCCTCAAAATCCCTTGTGCATGTCATCAATGATTTGCTGGTATGTGCACTTCTGTAGGCGTGGAGTTGCCATTCTAATCTCCAATACAGGATCTGACGAGAATTGAAAATGGCCAATCGCTCTTCCTGGAAGATCCCCTTGACCTCGCTGCCACGATAGAGCAAGCATCGGACATCCACAGGAGCGAAGCTCAACGGAAGGGCGTCGACTTTCACATTCAGTGTGAAGACCCGACCAGTCTGCACCGAGTCATGGGTGATCGAGTCCGATTGGCGCAAGTTTTGGGCAACATCATTTCTAACGCGGTAGAGCACACGGCTAGTGGGTCCGTCACTATTCGTTGGGGTGAAATACCGGCCGGCGACATGGTCATCCCGCCCAGTGCCTCAGTTTACCAGATTGCTGTTCAGGACACCGGGTATGTGGTATCACAATAGCTCATACATGACTGACATACCTTAATAGCGAGGGCATTCCCTCACGTGCGCTCGATGCTATCTTCCGTGACTTTGAAGAGGTCGCGCAGACTGAAGACACTCCAACAGAGCAAGAGAATGTCTCTCAAAACGCTCTTGGTCTTGGTTTGGCTGTAGTCGCCCGCATCATTCGCAACATGGGTGGTCAGCTTCGAGCAGACTCAGTCCTAGGCGAAGGTTCGACGTTTACAGTCGTTCTACCTTTCGTTAAAGCACCCACACCGGCGCCTTCGCCTTCCGTCGCCTCTGCTGAACAGGCGTCCATTCTCGGCTCCCTCGGGTCCGACAAGTCACAAAGGTCTCTTCGTCGCACTTCCAGCATGGACAGCGGTGGTACCAAGAAGTCATATGAATCGCAAGCTTCCGACGGGTCTGGACGATCAGAGATTGACAGCTTGGTGGACGCAATGACGTTCAGTGATCCTAACGCCAAGAACCCCTCGGCTCCAGGCAAGATGCAACCTCCCAGCATCACACGCAGGACTTCGACGCTGCAAGGACATGCTTCATCAAACTACATCTCGAATGACGACAATGGGAAAGACAGGAGGCAAGACCAGTCCAAACCATCAACTGAATCTGCCAGATCACCAACAACGTCTCCGCGCATGTCTCCTCCTCAATCTCCAAAACAGTCTATGAGACAGCCTAGAAGACAGTCCTCGACACCAAAGACAGATTCAGCCGGCGGCTATCATCAACGAGGCGACACTGCGTCATCTACCTCAAGTATAGGAAGTCCATCTACAGATTCATTGCGGGTGTTGGTTGTAGAAGACGATCCGATAAACGTATGTCCAATTTTTTCTTCTGGTGATTCCTGCCGATTAAAGGATTGCTACCTCAGCGAGCTATCATTGCCAAGAAGCTGTCCAAAGAGGGTCACAAAGTCACGATGACTGTTCACGGCGGCGAGGCTGTACGATTCTTTGAGAATGATCGAGAAATCGACCTCATTTTGATGGACTTGCAGTGAGTTGGTCAGACAGACACAACAGAGCTGCACCTGACTTTGTCTTGACAGAATGCCAATCTGTGATGGTCGCACGGCTACAGAAAGAATACGTCGTCTGGAGCAAGACACTAGCCCTGACGGACAAGGATCTGGTCGGAAGCAGCATGTGCCTATTGTTGCGGTGTCGGCTTCTCTGCACGAAGATCAGCGGTCCGGTATCATAAAATGTGGAATGGACGGGTGGCTGCTGAAACCGCTTACGTCTGAACGGTTGTCTGCTGTCTTGGCGGGCGTTAGGCGCAGAGATTTACGTTCAAAAGAACTTTATCGGTAAGCCTTTGTTATTCGCGTTCGTATCTCGCGCTTATCGATTGCTCTCTTCCTAGGTCTGGTGCCTTCCACAAGGGCGGCTGGTTCGTCAAAGACTTCGTATGATTTCGTCACTCTTTGTATGTTGTATCGTAGACATGGGAAACTGTAAACATAGCCAAAGAAGGTTGTATATAGTCAAGGGCGGCTGTGTGCAGTAGATTCATATATTGCATTATCACATATTACTGGTTGAAAATTGCACAATACTATGGAAATTCACTCTAAAACACCTGATTCGCATCACCGGGATGAGAAAAAGCAGCTCTGCCCTCGCGAGAGTCGGTCGAGCAGCGGCGAATGTCCCAATCATAAAGGTCGGAGCGAGGGAAGTTGCGCTGGGTAGGACTGCTGAGAGAAAAGTAGCTTGGCCAGGTTGGCGAGGGGATAGGCTGAAAGTTGATTGCAGCATTAGTGAAACGAGAGAAGATGGGTGATTCTGGAGTGCGGTATGGAGCATCGTCCAGGAAACGGTCGAAGCGTTCGCGGCCGGCTGTTCGTGGGCTGGAAGGGCAGTAGTCTTGAAGAGTGCTCATATGTTCTTTCGAGTCCGACCAGCGGAAAGGTGAAGGCACTGAGCGAGTAGAGCGATAAGGAGGGGTAGCGATAGAAGGTAACGAAGGACGATCCATCATGACCGGCACGTTGGTGTACTGTGGTATCTGGTGACTGGTGTAGCGCTGTAGATCAACGTCGGAAGCGGAAGGCGGCAGTGGCAGTGTGTTCTGTTCGAAGTAGCTCGTGTCGATATTGGTATAGCCTTGCATTTGTTGGGCCTGCAACATTGATGGAGCAGAAAAGGCAGATTGGTGTGAGACGACACTCGGCGATCGTGGGAAGACTTCAAGAGGCGGGACTGATAATGATGGACCGCCGTATCGAGAGGGGATACAGATGCCGAGTCCTGCCATCGGTAGCTCTGAGCCTTCTTCCGAGTACAAAGCTGGACTCGACGGGCATGGAGACCCTTCTGATTGAGGAGCTGGCGAACCGAAGAGAGGCGTGCCAGCGTAAGAGGAGATTGTGGAAGAGTGCATTTGAGTGCAAGGGAGGATCGGCGACATCGGCGAGGCATAAGGATGGTGTCGTTTCATGTGTTTGGTCAATGTGATTTTCCTAGAGCAATCATGAGTGAGTGCGGACAAGATGACGTTGGCAAAAGCTCACCTGCAGAAAGTCTTGTCACATCCAGATTGCGGGCAGTAATAAGGTCTTGCGCCAGTACTATAGTACAGAAGTTAGCATTTGCTCTGGCAACCTTAGCCGAGAGACGCACTGTACTCGGCGATGCCTAGCTAGTGAGCTGGAGTCTCCAAAAGCCTTTCCGCAACCCTTGACTTCGCAGGCATGAGGTCTCTCGCCGGTACTGTAACGAGAAAAGCGATCAGCAATGGGTCTCTGGTTTCCGTTTCGAAAAGTGACTCACTGAACTCTCATGTGAACGGTAAGCGCGCTGCGCTGTATGAAAGCCTTTCCACATCCATTCCATTCACAAGCATAAGGTCTGTAAAAGGGCTCGTTTCAATTTATGTTTTGAATGTGAAGCAAAGTAGACGAACCGGTCATTGGCGTGAATGCGAGCATGCCTTGCCAGATCAGACTTTCTGCTGAAAGACTTGCCGCAGCCAGCTTCCAAGCAGGCGAAGCGACGAGGAGCTGGTTCGTTGCTGCCGTGAACGAGTTCGAGGATGTCCATGTTGAATGAGGATAGACGAAGAGAAGGAACAAAAGGGTAAGGTGGGATGTCGTTAATGATCTCGTAATATATGCGGTAGAAAGGCCTTCACCAGGAAGATGCCAAATGCAAGAAAGGGTAAATGGTCCGAGCCAGAAAGATATTGGATATAGATGAGTGCAAGAGAAGAACAGACAGTGCGGGAATAAAAGGGAAGAGCGAACAAAGCTGCAGGACTTCTAATGGAAATTCCCAGCGCTTTTGTCATGGCTTCGACTGACTCTTTCGGGAAGGCCATTACTGTGGATCAGCACCAAGATAGAAGCTCTTTTGTGTTGTAAGCGGTCCCCCGGGTTATCTTGAACCAAAGACCACAGACGATAGCGCCAAAGGACCTTTGTCGAAAGTGTGGGGTAACTCTTTTTGTTCTTGAAATGGTCAAAGCTATGTCGTAGTTCTTGCCGGGCGACCCATACCTTCTGCCGCCGCTGATGTACGCGTGCCGATCGCTGCTAAGTCGACCAGAGGTGTAGAGGGGAGAGGAATTTGGACGGCAGGAGGAAGCGGAATAACCATCAAGGTGCATAGCGCACCTATGGCTAGCTCACGAGGCCAACAGTCCTTTGCAAAGGGCTAAGCAGCGAGAAGTATATGCCGTACAGAGGAGTGTGCAGGTGACCAAGGCGCTGTTGCGGCGACCCTTCTTGCTGTGCAATGCTGAATATTCAATGCTGAATATCCGTGCGCTCACATGCGATGCGCAATTAGGGAGCATATCCTGCAGACGAGCGGGTGAAGAACAGAGCGCCAATATTGTAGAGTACTTGATTTGACTAGTTCATCGCTGCCAATGTGACGGCGAACCTGGAAGTTCTACATGCGCCGCGAATGGTGCGCACACATCAAAGAGGTAGCCAAGAAAAATTCGAGGCTGGGTACGGAGGACGAGCGGGCAAGATGTTGATGGATACGCGATACTCGACCCGCGAGTGATTCTCAATAGTCATTATTCGTATACTACGGCTAGTCAGTATTGCTGATACGATGAGCAGTTCGAGGTACTCACTATGCACAAGACCGTATGCCACTGCAGGATGGATCGTCAGCATGCGACAGAGCAGCTTGCGTGTCAAGAACTGACACGTCCACCCTGACACGTATGGCAGATGAGCTTGGCACCCAGTATAGAGAGAATTAGCGCACATAATATAAAGCCCAATGCGTTCTCTATCAGCCCATGAGTTACAACGGTCCAAGTGCCAGACTTGAAGTGATCTGCTGGTTTTCCGCCGCAATTGTAAGTGAAGATGAGGGCGCTGGCTAGAAGTGACGAGAACTGTTCCTTGTGCTTCAGTACGGCATTGATAGCGTGCTATAGCGATTTACCAGATACCAGGCGAAACCCGCCAAGTTGGTCAGACCAAGGACGCCGGCTGCTGCGCCTGAGACTGACGCAAGGGCTACAGCTACACATCAAAGGACTGCTAAATCACGCAGCAAGCGACAGACTAGAGCGGATATAATCCAAAGACATGAAATTCCTCTGGACGGTTTCAAAGTTGTACAGCAGCGCATCTGAAGCGGCAGCTCAATATATGCTTGCACAGCTACGTGCTTATAATGCGAACCTGCTGGGTCTTGAGCCATCCTGGAAGCAGTCGACGTGTTGACAGAAGAGCGCAAAGATCCCAATCAAAACAGCTGTGATGGGCGACCAGCATCCTATATACACAGATACACGTAACGATACATCCAGCTAATCGGCTATCGTCACCTTCAGCGGTAAGCAAGCCCGATCATGCTTCTTGCCATCATTCTGCTTTAAATACGGTCGCTATGAGAGGCACTCATATCAGCTCTGTGAAGACAGTAGTATCACTGCACTGACCTGTACGAGGAACGCTTTTGGTACAACCTCGGGTCGATCGTCTTGCTCTTCGAAGTGAAGGACTTCGATCAAGGTCGACAAGATGACCTTGAACTCCAGGATTGCAAACTTCAGGCCGATGCAACCTCGTGGACCTCCGAGCTGAGCGAAGGCGCGAGAGCGAATATTAGCAAACCCTTCTTTGGAACGATCTAGTAGACTCACGAAAGTGAACAGATGAGAGTACAGCGTGAAACCCGAAGTAGCAGCAGCTACACTTTCGGGCAAGTCTCTAAGGAATCGTTCAGGGCGCCACGTCTTTGCGTCTTCTCCCCATATAGAGGTGAGCAAGTTGACAGAGTTAAGCGGGATATAGATGCCTGTGCCTTTCTTGATGGGAAGTGAAGTGATTTGCTGTCCGTTCTTCAGAGTAATGGGAGCAGAGAGAGGGAGTACATCATTTTCAGCAGCTTCTCTTTGTGTTCCTGGAACCGGCGCTCGAAGTCGCAAAACCTCTTTCTGTAGAATTAGAACAAGGTCAGCAATTCAGTGTAAAACAATGCTGTTCCACGGACCGTGACAGCGTCGAGATATGACAATGCGCTGAGCTGCTCTACGGAGAGACGATCCGAAGCATCGAGACCCGCTTGTGCTTTGGTCTGACGGATTTCGTCTCGCAATCGGCGCTGAGTATCTTGATTACGAGCCAGCTCATAGAGGCACCAAAGGAGTGCTGTCGAAGTTGTTTCGTACCCAGCTAACATAAATGTAGTCGCCTGGACAGATAGCCCAAGTATCAGCTTGACCAAATCATCGCAATATCTCTGCTCACCTGCCCCATGACTTCCTCGTCCGACATTCTATTCTTCTCGCCATCGCCGGAAAGATTCGCCTTGACCAGCAGAGACAGCAAGTCCTTCCCGCTTGACCTATCGCCCGCTTGAGCGGCAGCTTTCGCCTCACGCAAAATTTTTTCTGATTCGCTCCGCATAGTTTTCATAGAGGTGTCTGCCTGTCGAGCGCGTTTGGTAGCTGAAGTGCAATCAGTCAAAGGCTAAAGCAGATACTAGCGGAACTTACGCAGGTTCCGTAGTATTGGGAAAGTGAGCAAAAGGAAGAAGAAGATCTGAGCAAGAGCACCGCGCGACATTGGTTCGCCAAATAGAGTCGAGAATGCGCTTGCTAGAGGATGGTTGCCGTCTTCCAGCGCATTGAACTCTTGTCCTAATCCAGCAGCTCCAATCACATCCAACGTGCATCTACCGATCCACGCTGACACATCCCCTATCCAGGTCCCAGATTCACCTTCGACAAGTTCGGTGAGTTTGGATCTGAGCGTCTCTGCTTTCTCTTGAAAGATTGGCAAGAGAGCATTGGTGTTCGGTCCATTGAAAGCCGGAGACAATAATCTCTTTTGCTTGCGATGCATATCGCCTTCGCTAAACAAGCTGAGATAGTCGCGAAGCTAGACATGAGCGAGCCGAAGCTGTCACTTGAGACTGGCCGACTCACATTCCCTTGCCCAAAATACGTCTATAATATAATTGGCATCAGAAGACACCTAGAGGCAATCTGAACGCTTACGCAAGATCACCTCGAACTTCAGAGGGTTTGGGATAGGCATATGAGCGATTGACCAAGATGTGTGTTTGCGCAGCGGGATCCGTAAGCATCAACTTCTCCGAGCCGAGAAACACTGAGAAGCTATCAGCGGGAGGATACGAGTCGATCTTCTGAAGCTCACGAGAATATCGAACGACTCTGCCGTGCTCGCTGATCCATTTCTGGATTCCATGTCAGCTCAGGAGTATGCGAAAGATAAGACGAAGCTACTTCGTGCTATACAGAGCGATCAGCTTTCCGATCTGATCAAGCACAGCGGCCGTACCTCTATTCCAGGGTTTGCCTTCAGGATTTCCGGAATATTGCCTCGAATGAAAGATGAACGCTTCGGTCCAGGCAATTGAGCGTTCGCAGAGAGATATGGATACCACAGGCAAGTCCGATACAGATTGCGAAAGAGAAAGAAGCAGAAAGCAGCGAGGACAGCATAGCCGGCGATAGACAACAAGTTGACTTCCGCGTCATTGATGCGCAAAGGGTACACTGAGCTCAAAGAAGACATGCTCTGGTGGTGTGTATCAAGCCGCACGTTTGAGATTCCTGCCACGCGTGAGCTCAGCGCTCGAAGCGGCCTTCGGTGTATTCGGTCGGTCACGGTCTTCTCGCTGTCCACAGCCAAGTCACAGCCGTACTGTCACCTGTAGGTACAAGTCTTGGAGCTCGCTAAGCGGAGTAGAAATAGTTTACTCGTCATCGAAACTTTCGATATCATCATCGGGCAAATACAGCAGCTCTTCCACTACCACATCCTGACCTTCCCGTTCTGCAAGTTCACCAAGACTGACGGGCGCCTCATCAGCTTCGTCCTCGTCTTCTCCAACATAGTCTTCATCCATGATGTTCCCGCGAGCTTTCTGAGGCGGAGGGAAGACGGCGAGTTCTTTGACGATGGCTGCTGAATGGTTTGGAAGGGAAAAAAGGACTTTACGACCGAGTAGAGGTAGGTACGGCACCAAGTCGTAAATGAGAGCAGCTCGAGTAGGCAGAGTGATCGACATGCCATCTCCGTCGTCGTCTTCCTCTCGATCCAGTTGTAGCAGAGGCTGAAGAAGAGAGCTCCCGACGTCCGATACCAGATCTGCAATGTTTTGCTCATTCTCACGTTGTCTTCTGTTGCGGTCCCATGCTTCCGCTTTGAACATCCTTTGACCTCTACGTGGCACTGGAGCTGGTAGTGACATGAGCATGCCACGAACAGATGTTTGGAAAGAGTAGTGTGACGTGAGAGGATGTTTGGAGAACTGCATCAAGATTCGCATCAGCCATACTTCCAAAACTTGGCTGACAAATGACATACTCGCTCATTCTCCATGCGCAACATTGCATCTGCCGAGCTAAAGTAGTCCATCGCATTGCTGCACTGGTCAATAGTATCGCAGTAGGTGGTGTAATTTTGATGCAGGTAGCTCATAAACATGTCTGCGTCTACTGGTGCGTCCGCAAAGAGAGCCTAGAGCAAGGTCAGAGAACATCTTGACAGTGAAATGGATAACTCACATTCGGGTCAACCTTTGATGGTCTGCGATGGTACTGCGAGAGATGCTCGGCAAGTTTGTCTGTCTTTGGCGCTTTCGGTCGAAGGTCTTTTGCATCGTCTTCTGGTTTCTCTCCCCAACCTACAGCGCAGATAGTGTCATACTTGTTCAACACCCCGAGAGGAAGGCTCACGTTTGCTGAACAAAACCTTGCCAAGAGCATGAAAGATGAACAGCGAAGATTCTCTAGCCGCTCCCAGATGATCTCTGTCTCAGGGAATCAGCCTGTTACAATTGAGCTCGGGTAGAGCATACAAATCAGTACTGTCAATGTCCTTGACCTTGCCTCCAGCTTTTCGTTTCTTGCCCTTCTTGACCATCACTTTACCCATGATCGTAGTCATGCCATCACTGTACTTGCCTTCCTTGACGAGGAATTGTAAACTATTGAGAGCAGCGCGAATGTCGCCATTAGCTGCTCTAGCGACGACTTCTAATGCTTCAGGTGAGGGTTGTTTCAAGGAGGACATGTTGTCGCTCGTCGTGTAGACTCGATCTAGGGTCGTGTTGAGCGCTTTACGCATGAAGGAGATAGCTATCGAGTTGAATCTAACAGGAACAATAAGCACAAGCACTAGCCTCCAGCATCAACAAGCAGCTCACTTGATCTCTGTGCATTTGCCTCCCTTGAGCACTTCAACAGGCAAAATGTTTCTAGCAGACACATTATCCTGCCATGACGGTCCACCTTCAGCTACAGCCCATTCAGAATCATTGCTCGTCTTGATCAACGCTTCAGAAATGATGACGATTAAAGGAATGCCCAAAGTGTAGCCTCGAGTAGAATTGGCAAACGCAATGAGAGCAGAACGAAACGCTTGTTTAGTAGGGAAAGACGTAAAGATGTTTGGTAAATCTTCAACGAGAATGACTTTCTTTTCGGTGGATTTGGTAGAGGCTTTCTTCTTGCCCTTCTTGTCGGGAGAAGCTGTACTGCCAAAGGAGAGCATAGGGACTGAAGCAGCGCGATTCAAAAAGGCTGGAAACTGATTGACGAGCGAGTCTGAGGTCATCTCAGCTCATTCGATATGTTAGAGCTGCTGCGACATACCAGCGCCGCCTTCAAGACCAGACTTGTACTCTTGAATATCAAAACCCATCTCTTTGCTGAGCACGCGCAGAGTCGCAGTCTTTGCAGATCCAGCTGGACCGGTGAGCACCAGAATGCGCTGGTGGGACATTAGTGACCGTCTGGAAGTGATTGAAGCATAGCGTACGCGATACTTTGCAAGCTTGGGGTTCTCCAATGCTTCGGAAAGCCAGTTCTGCACGTCCGCAGCCTTTTTCTTGTGAATACCGAGCTCATCCTGCGAATGCATCATCAGGACACGCGATTACAAGCAGATTCAGGGAGTCTGACGAGATCTCGAGGCGCAAACTCGTCGACCCAGAGCTTCTCAGTGACCACATCAGCCTTTGCTTTGCCTTTACCTTTAGGGTTTGAAGTCGCTTTCAAGCGTTTGGCAGGTCTCTCTTCTTCCTTTACGACCTCGTCCTCTGCAGCATCGTCAGAGCCAGAATCGATTTGGATGACATCTGTCTTGCTGCTGCCTGCTTTTATCTTACTGGAGGATGCGACAGGCGGCTTTGGCGGTGAAGGTTGCAAGAATGCCTTTAAGCCAAACTGGTTCTGGGTAACGATGGGCTTGAGCTTTTTGCCTGCGGTCTTGTTCGAGCTGGTGTTGCTTGCTTCAGACTTCTTTGGTGCCATTGGATCTTCAGCGCGACATGCTCGTTCTGGCTCGAAAGTGTGGAAATTACCTGGGCTTGTCTACCAGCGATGACCTCTAATGCATCACCTTCACCGTTCAAATCGTTGTACAAAGCACAGCGAGGTGTTTCAAACTTGGAAACACGCAGAGACAATGCCCTCGCTGCGCAGAAGACCTCACGACAAGCCGCTGTTCAATCGCTTCGCTGGGGAGCTGCTGATGATCTGCTCTCCCTAAGCCTCTCATCGGACGAAGAGCATGACGCTGCAAAACCAGAGCAACGCGCTCAGAAGAGGAAAGCAAAGCGATTTCAAGTCTATAGAGACAGGCTCATGTCAGGCGAAAGTTTTGAAGAGGACTCTTTGCCTGTAGATCTGCTCGGTTCGGTCCAGCTGTCATGGGACGAGTATAAGACTCACGACGTATCCTCTTAGATCGTTATTGTGTCGCTCTCGTACCTAAAGGGAAACGCTGTTCCGTCATTACCTACCCTTCAGTCAGGCGCAAGCACTGTCAGTCTGTTGAAGTGGCTCTGTCATTATATACTCAAGCTGTGTATCAGTCTCTCACAATACTCTTTTGCTATCTCGAGTGAATGCTGTCCCTCTCGGTCGATTCACTACCTGTTTGCCGCCATTATGGTGAGTCTCTTTTGTCTCTCTCTTACGACAAGTATATTGAGCTACTACTTGTAGTCACTTGGATTGTGTATGGCTAGCTGACAACAATCTACTGGTGTGAGTTTGGAACCTCTTCAGTCGTCACTTCGGCCCGCTCACGATCATGCTTGCAACTCTTTAGAGTCCTTGACATCCTCTTCTGGTCCGACATTGCCGTCGCAGACAGCGACACCGAGTTCCGTACTTTTTTCCGGATGAGCAAGTTCCAAGAGTTACCTCCTCAACCTATGCCTTCTCCAGCAACAGAAGAGAGCCCTCGCAATCGACATCTTCTCGTCGCCCCTTCGATCTCTTTCAGCGCGCCGCTCAACACTACAACCCTACAACAGCAACTTATACCTTATGCAAGAAGTCAGAATTACACATTAGCGATACCCGTCATCCAATTCAATCCCGATCGGCAGCCGTTATCAACTACTTTCGAACTGAATGTGCAGATCGAAGGTTTCCTCTTCACCGTCCTGGACGCTCTGTATGAATACGGGACATCGCCGCTAGCGAACTGGCTGCCAATCCAACAAGCAAACAGGCTACAAAGTCTGTTGTAACATTACATTGCATGCGTGGTATTTGTACATGAAAGGGTATACCTAAAACATATGATACAATCATTGCTTAAGCAAAGCTGCTACCCAAGCGTTCGCCATCAACTGTTCCTTGTGTTCGGCAAAACACGCTTTGAGGATAGCAAGCTTGCGTTGTGCTGGATCTTGCGAAGCGTCGCCTGTCATGTCGACATCTTCACTTTGAGTCGCATCGGCTGCTTGATGCTTCTCTGCCCATTCACGCAGCACTTTGCGCAATAGCAAAGTTCCCTCTTTCGCGACCTCTGGATCACAATCGAGAGCCGCCTTGACTTTGGACGTTCCTTCAAACGACTCGAGATCCTCTGCTTTTCGCTTGGCTAGTTGTACGACCGCTTTCGGGAAGCTGGCAAGCTCGGCGACCTGAATACCAAAGGATTCGTCGCCTGACGAAAGAGATGAGGCATGCTCCAGCCTTGCAAAGCATACTCACATGAGCCTTCTTCGACCTTGTAGAGCAGGGTGACTATGAGTCAAATGTAAGCTTTACAGTCATTGAGCAAAGTGAGAGGACCTACTGTCTCGACCAGTCAACGAGTCAGGTTTCGTATCAACCTGAGCGATCACATGAAGGTTCTTGACCTGTTCGTGTTGCTGAGCCAAAGAGCAAAGCTCGTGGAAATGGGTCGCAAAGACGCAGAAGCAGCGGATCTCGTTGGCGATGTGTCTACATCACAGAGTCAGCTTGATTGCTGCCACTGGCCGCTTTACGTACTCGCTGATACTCCAAGCCAACTACAGCAGCAGACAGACATGAGCAAAGTCATCTTGCTTTTACAGCAAAGCAGACTTACGCCGAAGCCATCGTAAGTACTCGTGCCTACAACGACGTTAGATCTTTTAATCCTCTGCATGTTTACGACGTACCTCGACCCAACTCATCAATGATGATAAGCGAGTCCTTCGTAGCAGACTGCAGAGAGACATTAGCTCTGTTCACAAAAACGGGCGGCTGCGCCGGACTTTCAGGATAGTCGCTGTTTCCAACATTTCTGCCCTGTAGAACCTATCAGCTAGTTCTGTGAGATCTGCTAGATATTCGCACATGAATGTCGAGATGCCTTTCATCTGACTATCACCAGCACCAACTCGCGCATGGATGGCATCGAAACAGGGCAATTTGGCTTCAGTGCAAGGGACCCAGGAGCCGATCTGCGCCATCAAGGCAATGACACCGATCTGGCGGATGTAGGTGCTTTTCCCGCCCATGCTGTAAAGCACTATTGTCAGACATATGATGAGGGATTCGAAGCCAGCATACTTTGGTCCAGTGATAATGTTGAATTCGCTCTTGCCTGTCCCGGACATCAGGTCTCAATACTATCTCTAGGAAGACACCGGCTCACCTCTGACCAGCTCAACATCGTTCGGAATAAAATCGACATCGTCTTGCGCTTCAAGGCAGGGATGTCGAGAGTCTTTGAAGACCAGATCGCCCTCGCCTAAATCTCCCATCAGCAGAGACATACTTATATAGCGATTCATTCACCTTTCGGAGTGACAGTGGGCTTGATGTATGCAGTAGGCGAGTTGACTGCGACATGGGCGAGACTAAGTGTGCAAATGAGCTTTCGAACAGCGAATGACAGTTTCACATACCTGACAATGACGTCCAGATACGCGAATACGGTATTGAGGTTCTCCAATACGACACAGTATGAGGCTGCAGGGATGATCAGCTCTACCCAGAAAACACAACACCGATGCTGACCTGCAATAGCAACAACCTCCTTAACCAGGCTGCTCTGCTTTTTGTCGTACCTTGATTGCAAGTCTTTGAAGCTTTCGACGTCCGCTTTGAGCCTCTTTGTAGTAAACAGGACTCCGTTGCTCTTGCTGGTCAGCTCAATGTATTTGAGCTTATTGTCCTTCTTCTTGATGGCAGCACTCTCCTGCTCAATACATCAGCACCGTCCAAGCCCGTAAAAGCAATAGCCCTACTTTGCGAGTCAATCTGAATGTCTTGCCGTATGTAGTGTGATTCTCAAAGTGTAAAGTCTTGTTGTCAGTGTCGAAACCAAGATCGGCAGCGACGTTCTCCCATTCCTCGTCTAGGGCAGCTGATGTTTTGTCAAGCTGCTCCTTGATTGCTTCGAGATCTGGATTGAAAGCGGCCTTGATCACGTAGCGATGGCTGCAACGATCATTCAGCTTGAGCAGGGTCGATGATACAAGGGACTAACTTGTCAAGTTCCTCTAGATCGATTGTCTCTTCGACCATTTGTTGATACTTCTCTAAATCATTCGAGTGCATCTGTACCGAGAGTCAGGACCCCGCTGGAAGGTGAAAGACATGGCTTACTCTCAATGGCTTAGTGAAGTCTTCCTCTATCAGCGTGGTGTGCTTTCTGTTACCAGATTCGGCACCGGCAGTCTCTAGAGTCTCGTTGAAGAAAGGCAGCTTGATGATAGCTTGGTAGACTCGAATGACGTCTTGCAAATTAGCGATGCCTTTCTGGAATTTCTTGGTCAGGCGAATGAGATCAGGAATGCTCTTGAGATGCTCGGTCTGCCTCGATGTTAAGCAACATATGCTGAACAATGGATTGTCAAGCTCACCTGCATTGTCTGACGCATAAAGCTGTCCTCTACGAACGCCTCAACCAGGTCTTGCCTCTTCTCGATCTCATGAACATTCACAACAGGTTGTTTGAGCCACTGCCCGAGAAGTCGAGTGCCTTGTGCCGTCTTGCATTTGTTCAGGATGCCAAAAATGCTCATTGATTTGCTTCCACCGCCCATGTTTGGATCAGGCATGAGATGAAGAGCTCTGACAGCTGATGCGTCGAGGTGCATGTATTGTCCCATGGAATGTGTGAGCAACTTGTATGCACCGTGATTCGATTCGTCTGATAGCAAGGATAGGTAGCCAATGAGCGCCGAAGCGGATGACATCGCGACTTCCAGGTCGTATTGTGCTGATAGAAGAGCATGAGTATCGACGCATGTGCATTATCTAGAAGCACGAACGGGCATAGACAACGGTGTCGGTTTTGCGCAAGAGGCGTTCAAGATCTTGCTGGATGCTGGTAGTCTTGAATTCGGCTACCTGGCGTCTTAGCACAATATACGGACAACGAAACAGGCGACCTACACTTCTTCCTCGTAGTCACGACCACATTACAGCGCGCCAGAAGCTTTCTCAACTTGTCTGCTTCATAGTCTTTGGCCTTATCGTTCTCCTTGTCCGCCAAAGCGACAGCAGGCAGAAGCACTTCCTTGATGCCCAATTGTATCAGCAACGACTCGACGTTGCTGAACAAATCATTGTCCGGGAACTCTGAGATGCCAATTTCGCGAACGGAAGAATCCCCAAAAGCTACGCCAACAGTCTTGACACCCGCCTTGACAGTGTAATGGATAGCAGCAATAACGGGAGCTGAAAGGATGTCTTCCGAAACGAAGAGCATATCTTCTAGTTCAGACAAGTTGCCCGGACTGGCTTGTTGGCCTATCTCCCATTTGTTTGAAGTCTTCTTGCCTTCCTTGACGTAAATCTCGATACGCAGCTGTTTGGAAGTCAAGGCATCGCGAAGGAAGGATTTGGCGACTTGAGCTGATAGTGTGCATGAAGGTAAGCCTGATTGAGGTCCGTTGCGCTTTGGTCCGAGGTACTTGAGCACGCTTGTTGTCTGTGAGCTGCATTAGCTTGGAATCTGCTGACGGTGGGCAGATCTCACCTTGTAGACGTTTGCAGCAATGTACAGAGCATCAGAGCCATCTGTGGCTCACTCGATCAGCACCTATAATGGCCTTCTCTCGCTGGAGGGAGCATACGAGCGCTGTAGTAGTCGCCTCGATCAAAGAGACGAATTGTGCCAGGTACGGTAGCAGGCAAAGTAGCAAAGTATTGACAGAAGCTCGTCTCTTCTGGTTTGTCTATCGATAGCAGGCGTTCAGATTCTCCTTGGAGGTGGTTACAAGGCAGTCTTACCAAGAGCAAGTACCTCCGTCGCTTCAGCAACTACATTTGAGAACTTGTCAGACTCAGCGATTGCGAGAGGGCGACAGTCTTGCCTTTGGAAGTTGGGTACATCATCTTGCTGGAACAGAACTGTAGCAGTGGACTCGTAGGTGCTCTGAGGTCAAGATGCAATTTATGCAAAATATCAAATCACGCGACGGGTCATTGCAAAGCGCGTAATATAGGCTGTCTAGCTCCTGATAGTACAGCTGCATTCTCAAATAGCCCCGTGTGCTTCCAGGATGAGCGTTGAGTGAAAAGGTACATTCAGATGTTCATTACAAGACTGAGTATATGCTACACACGCAAGCGGATTATCATGCGAAAACGATACAGACATTCGTACCAACCAAGGACATATAACCACAAACAAATTCTCACAGGTTCAGATTTCCTTCACATGCGCTTCTCGAATACCACTTCATTCTTGTCCCAATCGGGCAGATCTGTTTCGCTATGATTCTGCATGCTTCTCATTGGAAGACTGACGTGTTGGGGCTGTGCCTGCGACTATGATATGAGCAATTGCAAAGGGCAGCAATGGAAGAGAAACTTGCCCTCTGCTTCGACTGATCTGACAATCCTGAACCAATAAGTGGTCTCGAAGAAACACTTGATTTGTGCGTTCGAAGTTGTGAGACGGTGTAGTAGGCCAGCATGACCGATATAGCCATCGCGATGACGCCAAAGGGAAGTAGCAGAATAGTGATTGAGACGGATGTGAAATGTGGATCTGCCACTACTAGCCCAGCGTTGCTCCCCATCCAAAATGCAGCAATGACTGAATAGAATCTTGACCTACGTTCAGGGCACGCGAAGTGAAAGGCTTACTATAGCAGACACTCAAGACCAAAACAACCAAAGTCTCGGCTATGAGCAAATTGCTAAGCAGTAGACTATCAGCGCTATAAAGGAGGAAGATCATGGCAGACGGACTAATTTCTTATGGTTGAGTGTAATTGCGGCTCGTGCGATGATATCTCTTTGGTACAAGCAATTTGCTTGCGTAATGTCTTGACGTAGAAGAAGGCGCTCGGTAGGGCAACCAGTACGAGCTGAGTCACAAGTAGCGAGCCATATAAATATAGGGCGATCCTATGACTGTATGAGACAGCTTCCGAGTAAGCAAGAAGACGACTTACCGCTGCCAGGGCATGGCTTTGTTCAGTGTGCCAAAAGTCCTTGCCAAGATGCTGGTCCAAGCAGGATCAGGTACCTGCCGTCAAGTCCCCTTTAGCTGCCGCGAGCAGCTTGCGTCGAGCAGTACAGCTTACCAAGGCTTGACCAGGTTGCCAGTTCTGTTCCGAAGGACCTGATACGAGATGAGTGGCTTGCTCTCGGAGGCAAAAAGTGTGAAGCTCACTCAGAACCTTCTGAAACTCTAGCCAGTTGTCAAACAAGCCGTCCATTTGAGCTATATAGTAGCCCTGAATGCCGGGCAAGAGCGAAAGAGATAGAAGATAGCCCAGTATGAAGATTCCGCTGACTATCGGGCCAACGTATCGAAGGTTCCTGGACTTTGGTTCGAAGAGCAGTACGGCAGCACCAGTGCACCCCTATGCTATAATTTAGCAAAGACAGACATCGAATAGAACAGCAAGTATACCCAAGCCTGAGTCCACAGACATAGCTGAAAGCTCTTTGTCAGTAGTGTGAGCGAGGAAAGTACAATGTAGCTGACCATAATTTGCACCAACTATACCCGGAACAGATGAGAATCGCACAGAGGACCTGCGCTATTGCGAACTTACTATAACAGTCTGCCAGACCCAACCTTTAAAGAAACACTCAGTCTAGCATCTTACATTCCGACCAAAGGCATACCTAACAGAGGATCGTGCTTGTCTCTGTAGACATAGACGAAGAAGTAGCTGCGCATCAGCGAAGAAAAGAAGTAGATGGCACTGAAGATCGACAAGAGGACAGCTGTATTCGGGAGTAAGATCGAGCCGCAGTTGGAATCCTTGACTTGAAACAACCAAAATCGTTTGCCGATAAGTTTGCCGCCAATAGTGATCAAGCAGGCGAGTACTGTCCGGACATATCAGCTTTCGAATATTATTGAGAGCAGCGATCACGAACATCCGAGACCAGCGATCACATAGCTATCCAAATAAGATGAGGTCAATGATCTGCTAGATAGCTCACTTGGCGTTCAAGACTTTGTAAAACCAATCAGGCATATCCAGAGGAGGCAGCATGCCCTTCAGAACAGTATACGGCTGCGCGAAAGTTTACTGTGAGCAAGCTCCGACTGGACTGTCTGAAACGATGCCGCTCACATTGACAGTCGGTGGAAGCGCTTTGATAGCGCCCATCATTTTGGCCATACGAGGGTCCTGCATCGTGACACGCAGATTACGGCGGCAAGAGTGAAATAAACAATGCGTATTAAAGAGATCGTCAAAATTTGAGAATCAAGGTTTCCGGATAAGGAGCGCTGCCAAGTAGTGATGTGTTTTTACGCGCTGACGCAGGTAGACCGACTGAAAGGTGGACTGAAGTAGAGACAAGGACATAGCACACCCAAATTACGATCCGACGACCTAGGAAGACACCCTTTTCTCAAAATTCAAGAGCTCGAATAGGCAATGTTATTTTGCTTCCCGGTGTGATGTGATGGCAGAATCAGAGTACTGCCACGTGAACGAACAGGTAAGCGAGCTGGCCGAAACGACATGTTACGCGGTTTAACTTTGGGTCCAAGCCAGACGCGATCTCAGCTCATTATCGCTCAGACGTAGCCGTTCGCACGGAGCTTCAACTAGATAGTTCAGACCTGCAGATTGATACGGAAATGCAAAGTAATATGATGATGTAGTCCGCGAATGATGCACTTCCAAAGACGAAGGCAGATCATGTCCTGCCATTCAACGAGCATGGGTAAACGAAAGAAGCCAGCCGACGAATTCAGTCAAGCAGGGGCGTTCAAGCGAGCCAGAAAGAGCAGCGCAGGGGCAGGCAAGGAACACAATGCCACTGCGAAGCCGAAACAACAGAAAAGCGTTGCACCACCTGCTGGCAACGCTGCAGATACTACAGAGAGCATCAGCAAACGTCAACGCATCCCAGGCAAAGTCAAGAAGCTCGCTGTAGCAGGACATCCAAAGACTCGACTGTCTCGTATTCACGGGTCGAACCAAGCGGGAGTGACACTTTCGGGCGCTAAAGTCAACCAGGAATTGGGCACGGGAGGATTTTTGGCTGCTCCTAAGAATGGCACAAGCGAGGAAGAAGTCTGGGTGACGAGGAACACGGCCTTTGCTTATTCGCTCAAGAGGTGCATGTCTGCTTTCAACAAGAGAGGGTCAGTCCTGCTGCGCGTCTGTAATACCAAGCTGATGATGTAGCAGATGCAAACATGTCACTATTCATGCTATGGGAGCTGCTATTCCGTTGGCTATGACTCTCGCTCTAGCTGTTAAAGGCAATCTAACATGCGGCGAGGATTCAGTCGGGATGGATGTCCGGACGGATAGTGTAGACTGTCAGGATGAGATCATTCCCGAAGGCGAGGATGAAGAGGTGAGCTGCCTGCTTTAATGTCCCGGTATACTGGCTGATATGTCATCTAGGACGTCGACATTCAATTTCAGACACGAACAAAGAGTGTGATCAAGATCAGACTGTCTCTTGTATGTCCTGCCTCTTCTTCACCAAACTCAAGCTGATGAGCTGGGTTAGCCTGCCAATCCAAAACGATGATCAAATAGCTCATTTTGTTCCAAGTTGCGCTTCTCCGATGCATGTACATCGCTTACTCGTGCCTCAGGTATGATCCAGCGTGGTATGCTAGCGAAATAATGCTGATTTCCGACTACAGTTCGACCGATACGGCAAAGCATATTGGCGACTTTCTGCCTGTTCGCCTGCCAGCGCGCCAAGACTGTCAAGTCTCAGCGTACGTAGCTTCCAACTAGGGCGGCCATGCGACCAGAAGGCTGCTCGAATCCATCGCGCGCCATTCTTTCCGGTCGACAAATTGTCAACGGCGAGGGAGTTCCTTTGCGGTCAAGTATAAGCTCTAGTAAAGCTTCCCTGTGTATATAAGTTGTAATACATATATAGCCTTGTATAGCACTTGCCGCGCGTCAACTCCCAAATTCCAAAACATGCAGAATTCGCGTTCCTTCTGCACGGCCAAGGCTAAACAAGGATGCAGTACGACCCATCTAGCAGCTTACGATCTTCCTCGCCCTTCAATCCGAACACTCTGAGCGTCCCTCCACCAGCTTCCACGTCCAGCTCGCCAGGCCCATCATCAAGCAGCCCTTCTCACTTATCACACAGACAGACGAGCTACAAGTCCATACAATCTATTCGAAAAGTTCCAAATGGCTCTGGCGCCAGACTACATGATCGTTTCCTTGATCGTTGCTTGTCGCGCATCAAATCTGACCGGTCTGCTGCTTTAACGGCTGCTCGTGGTTCAGCCTATGCAAATACTGTGTTTGCAAGAGAAGAAGGGTCTGGTCAATGGTCTGCTGAAGAAGAGCTGGTGATGCGCAAGATCATACGAAGAGAGTGGGAAATGTTTAAGCGAGATTATTCGGATGACTGGGTAGATGAGGTTGGCGAAGTGTTGCCTGAGGATGATGTAGAAGATGTGATGCAGCCGCCTGAAGAAGAGGAGCTTGAATACTTCATACGGCAAGCTATGGATCAGCAAAGCAATGATGTCGATATGGACAATTCATCTACTCTTCGGCCTTCGTTCGCGCAATTGGTTGGTAATGTGTCCTGTCTCGTCTGTCAAGCACCAGCATCTGCTCTATGTCAAACCGATACGGCTATCGCGTGCTTGGCGTGTCATTGGTCTCTTACGCTTTCGAGCTTATCGAGTGCTCAAGAAGTGTTTTATCGTCATGGGTTCGTCCTCGTGATGCATTTAGCTCCGAATGCTGACAGAAGACCTATAGTGTACCTCCGCACCATACACCACTGTTCTATCATGATGCAGCTACTGGCGCTGGCTGCCTATGTTCAGGCTGTGAGGAGATGATAGGTCTCGCTTGAATCTTTCTTCTGTACACATTGTTCAAATTGGTGAGTACCCTCCTGGTTTCCCTAGATCAGCTGCTTATCAGATGCTTATCAGCTGCTGCGATTCTAGAGCATTCTAGCATTCATTTTCACCTCCTGTACATTTCGGCATTCATCTTTCTGCTCATTCACACCCTTCACTTTATGTAACATCGCACCATAAAAAGACCAGCGTACTTGGCTTTTCGTTCTTGCTCCGACACCATCTCAAACACATATCCGAACATGATCGCTACAATTACCTTCAACAACAGTACGTTCCCTTCTACATTATCTAGTAGTCATCTGATCCTCCCCTTAGACTGCTGCTCCAACTGTGGCTGCGCATCGACCTGCTCTGGTAGTGCCGGTTGCGGTTGCGCCGGTAAGTCGCCTCTGTGTGTGGTCTGTCATCGACTGAAGTTTGGAGATAGGTCACGGCTGCAAGTGATCAGCTGTCGTCTTCTCTCTTTCTTACCTGCCAGCTCTTCGTACGTGTGTCTTCATCTCATGTCTTGACTGAACTGACGTTGCCTTTGATAGACCAAGTGCGATACCTTGAGGGAAGCTCAGGCAGTGTAGGCGGCAGAGTAGCATGTGTTAGCCTGAGACCGGACCTGTTTGTACCCATGCGTTTAACGACTGTTGGACCCTATTCTCGTCACCACGACATATCGTGCTCATGACTATCAAGCCCCTGATCCTTCAACTGCTTGTACCATCTATCAATCGCTGTCAGGCCCAGTGCCAACTTGAACGAGACAAAGGCGGAAAGCATCAGTGTTCAGCAAGAAGTGGAAGTCCTCAAGATCTCAGCTTATCGCTACATGATGCCCGGATTTCTAGCTACAGCAAAGCACGGTAGCAGATCTTTGCTGAGCATTGCACGCTCTGATTCACGCGGCTGGGCTCGACAAAGGGAGCAAGTCGCTTGCCAAGTCTCGAAGTCAGCTGTTGCTGCTTGTCTACCTTGGTCCCAGTCCGCCAGTGTCTACCTGTGGTTTCAATGACTTCTGCAGCCTCAAGTCTGAGCTTCAACTTGTCCAATCCTGCTGGCGAAATCGAGCTTCTTGGCCGCATGCTACAGGTTCAGTACTGCACGCATCAAGTCTACTACTCGGACAAGTACTCAGCCTCATTTGACAACTGGCGGTTGCGGCTACCACAGCTGGACGACAACGAGGACAATTTTGCGAATCCCAATGATCAGAAGAACCCTCGTTTGCTCAGAGATGGAGATGGCTGGCGCTGGAATGTACCCAGTAATTCTGGCATCATGGTGAGTCTCTGTCTACTGCTTTGGAAAAGAATTTTATTGAATTAAGAGCGAATGAAGCCCTTTCGCGAATCTTCACTCGGCCGAGGTACTTATGCCCTGATCATTGGGCAACACGCGCCTGAAGAGCGCCCTAGAGTGCTGGGCTATGTTCTGTTCAAAGTTGGGCAAGCGAAGAAGCAGCAGATCGCTCTGTCAGTGCACTTTTTGTGGACAGCGAAAAAGATGCGGGCTGTTCCATGGTACTCCACTCAATTCAAGTCGCCTCCGGCAGGCAGAACGTTGATGTCATGCACCATTGCTGGCTCGCTTCTAGACCTTCTGCATCTTGGCGCGCTCGCTGGCAGAGAAAGATCGGCGAACTTGACTGCGACGTGCTCGGCTCGTAACAGTGCTGTTTCCTTTTATTATGCGCACGGTTACGGCGCTGTGCATGGTGCGCTTCAATTGAATACGGTTACAACCATGTCACTTGCTTGCACATATTTTGGCATGCACTTCATGCGTAGAGGTTTGAGGGATCGTCCGAGGGATCGTCCGTGTAAGCAATCCTGCTTCTTGACTATTCTACCACTCACCATAGTATGCGTAGGTAAACATCAAGTAACCGGTCGCTGTCAACAATGCGAGAATCACCACTCATATGTACAAGCACAGTATAGCTCGATCGCTACCAACTTGGAGCCTGCGTTTCATGACACGGAGGGCATTCACGCAACTGCCCTGCCGTACCGACATGAAGTTTTCGTAATCGGCGCCAAGGAATACAGTGACTCGAGGAGAGCAGCTAGGACTGCAGTGACTACACAAGAACGTTAAGGCGCTTCCCACTACATCAAGCTATCATATGCATCGACAGAGATTCGGCGGACTTCGCAGCAGATTCAAGACTTGGGTGTTGTCCGGCGCTCGAGCATAGTAACGGTTGACCTCAAATTGCCCTTTTCTCTGCCTTTTTCCTCTCTGCTCTCATTTTTGCTGCACCACATGCTCTTTCATATGACATGCCACGGTATCACGCCAAAGGCGACGGCGCATCTGTCCGCCCGCATGACTTCTTCTATTCTTTCAGCCTACCAAGCCCACTCTTATGTACATGCGGCAATTAGGCCTGCTTATATAGCAGTCGGCGCTGCTTGCCTCCCTTGTTCCCATACTCTCAATACTTCAAACAACACAATGATTGCTTCCATCACCCTTATCAACAGTGAGTCTCTCCTTTTTCGCCTCTCCTCGCAGATGAAACTGACCTGACGTCCTAGACTGCGGCAGCGAATGTACTTGCAACCCTTGCAGCTGCGCCAACTGCACCAGTGAGCCTTGTAGTGACTGTTCACAAGGTCAAAATGCTGAAGCTTCTTCCCTAGAGCACCCCAAGTGATCTTCTGGACTGAGGACATCCGTGATCTGTCATCACTCATTCTGTACGATGCAGCCTCGTCTGGGCGCAGTCAACTGACTTCACTATTGTAGATGCTGCATCTCTACTGGTCAATTGTGTCAAGCTGAGGCGGAAAGGGTAGCCTTTGTACTGCATTGCAACCCTGATTCGTAATAGCTATTTGTCCGACACTCGCTTCTGGTCAACGTCAGACCATGAGCGGTTCTGAAAGTGAAGTGAGAGCAGTGTCTCGTATGCAAGCTACATGGCTGAGTAATCTGAACCTCTTGCAGCACGCAGCAAAGCGACGAAAGCTGTCCTCTCCGTCTGCTGAAAGCAAGTCGAAATTTGTCGCATCACACGGCAATTACAGAGGCTACTACAGCAAACGAGGCGCAGTCAATACATCCCTTGACACTCGCTTGTCACTCATACCGCGCGAATGGGTCCAGCACAAGCGTTGTCTCGACGTAGGCTGTAATGCCGGAAAAGTGACGAGTCAACTGGCGAGCGCTTATGCGCCTTACAAGGTCACTGGTGTCGATATTGATGATGTACTGGTCGGGCTAGCCAAGAAGCAGGCTCAGTTGGATTGGAGTCTGCGAGAACCGCTTGACTTTCTGCTCGAATCTCGCTCAAGGGATCGTAGGCATGGTGATGGTGAAACGTCTAATGGTAATGATGAAGAGGAAGCGAGTGCAGAAACAATACCGCAATGGAAGACAGCAAAGAGCGACTACTTTCCGTTGTCCATGCCTCGCATGTTTGGTTTTCTGCCTCAACCGCCTGGTGATCAGATGGTTCAATTCGAGGAGATCGGAGAGGACGAAGCGAAAGAGGCCACTAAGCGCTCGGGCAGGCAGGGGAGAGGGAAGATCATGCCTAGAGAAGTCAGACTGTTTCCCGAAAATCTAAGGTTCCGGCATGTAAGCTAGCCTATAGTGCTCAGTCTCGTTGGAGATGCTGATTGTTGAGCATGCTTGCAGGCAGACTGGGTGAACAAGGAAATAGATAGCGATCGCAAGGGATACGACTTGATTTTGGCGTAGGTCGTGGTCTCCCAGAACCTTGCATTATCTGATAATATTTGCTATAGCTTCTCTGTTTCGAAATGGATACACATCAACCAACTTGATGCCGGTCTCAAGCTCTTCTTTACTCGGGTCTTTGAATGTCTGCGACCGAATGGCAAATTCATCCTCGAAGCTCAAGATTGGAATTCGTATACAAAAGCAAAGAAAATGACGTCTCAGCTAAAGGAGAACTATGATCAGCTAGAGATGAGGCCCGATGACTTTCAGCGGATACTGCTAGAGGAGATTGGCTTTGAGAGGGTTGAGCATCTAGGCGAGACGGGTCAAAAAGGCTTCAAGAGGACGCTGCAGGTCTACCACAAGGCTGGAGGCTCGTACATTTGAGATGATCATCACATGTTGGTCGACCAAGACCCAGCCATCGAATTATTGCCCCGTTCATCGATCGCTTTTCTTTCGCTATTTCGCTCAAGCTCGTAAATCCTGGAGCTGCTTTCTAGAGTAGAGTCCATACAGGGATCCCCTTGCTCTGTCCTGAGTCTATCTCCTATTTGCGTCTCGGCGGCCTGTAAACAAATGACGCTCGTATGTTGTCCACCCGCCTTTGATGATCTAATTTTCTCTTTTTGTCTCCTGTTCCATCTCTGCCGTTTCAAACCCGCCCCGATCTACGGATACCTTTCCCTCCGCCAATCTAGTTCTGGTCTGCATTCCTGGGTCGAAGCAAAATGCTCAAATTTATCACCTAGTCGGTCTAATCTCGAAAGTCCGAATCATCATTCTGACCAGGAATGAACAATACAGCGGGCAGTATGTATGGGCACCAGTGGCATGTTCGGTATGCTGGCTTGGCCTGATCTTAGGGCTTCTCCTTTGGTGGACAGTCGAAGTCAGCTCAAAAATCAACACAGCCTATTTTCGGCTGATATTGGCCTCAAACAGGACAACGCCAGGGAATACCGGCCAACAGAAGACGCCAACATCCTCTTCATTAGTGATGTTGGAGCAAAGCACCATTGGCTATTTATCACTGGAGCCGTCCTTACCATCTTTTTCTACTGGATGACTATGCTCTTTGAGCGATGGCTCAGGCATGTCGACCGGATACCGTAAGTTTTCAAGGTCATCTGATTGCACCGAGGCTAATCGACTACTTCAGCGGAACCGTCAGATCGCGCGAAAGGATTCTCGACATTCTAGCCATCATATTCGCATTCATTGGAGGTGTCGGCTTGATCATCTGCTCTATCTTCAGGAATACTCAGCATCCAACAGTACGTTTGGGCGTGATATTGGGGAATGCAAGGTCTGATCGTTCCGTTCTCTCAGATCCATTGGATTTGCGCTGCGATTTTCATCCTCGGTGTTGCTATCTCTTGCGTCTTCCAGACCTGGGAGTACTTTGCTCTCAACGAGGGTGAGCAGTCTTCTAGTCATATCGGAACGCTTAATGATTCGCCCAAATTGATAGATCACCCTGATCGTCGTCATCTGCGCCGCAATGGTTTGATGAAGCTTGTTGTTGTCATCGTTGCAATTTGCGTTGCTATTGCATTTGCTGCACTATGTACGTTTTGTCCCTTGACTTGTGTGATCTGAGCTGACTTTCATGCAGATGGTGTTTGCACGGGCGATTCCGATACTGCGCGATGCGACCGTATCACATGTGAGCACTAGCTTTCTTGGCAAAAGAGAGCGCTTCTCTGACGCACATGTCAGCTGCCGCGGCCGTTTGCGAATGGGCGATCGCTTTCATCCTCGCTCTCTACTTCCTGTGAGTCGCCGAACCGTCGGTCTTGTGATCACCACATGCTCATCTTAGCTTGACGTAGCACTTTTATCCTCGATCTTTGGCCAGCCGCAAAGACTTCGCCTCGCTACCTGCGCCGGATAGAAAAGAAGCAAGGCCTGCACGAAAAGGGTCTGATCCCACCAGCAAACGCAGACGAACAGCGTTCAGACTACTACGCCTCGCATCCCGAATACTACCAGCAAGACCCTGCGCCTGTGCATGACCCAAGCGGCATCGCTATGTCTCAACCCGGTTACCAATCTAGTAACGGCGTGCTCACTACTCCAAACTACGCACCAAATTCTTACGTCGTCAATGACCCAGCAGCGGGTCAGTTTGAAGAGGCCCGACGATAATTCTTGGCTTTCGACTGTACAGATGGACTCAAAATTGTTTCTACTACACTGTTATTGTATACACGCACCTTTATAGATGGGCATACTGATTAATATTACACTTACATTGTTGGAAACGATTACCGGGGGCTTGCTTATTTGACGCTTGTTTGCCGTTTATCGACCACGCATGAATCTGGCCGAAGGAGACATTGAGGATGATTTCCAAGAAGAAGAGGAGACGTCGTTGCTGGACTTGGATAGCACTGAACGATCCTTCTATGCGATCTTGAATGTGCCAGAGGATGCAGATGACGCTCAAATCACCCATTCTTTCAAATCGGTGCGTCTTTCGCTGGCAAGACAGCACAGCAGTGTGGCTCATGTCCACGCTAGCTGTCAAGAAAGTTTCATCCAGACAAGAACGCAGAAAACCTCAGGGACACTGCCAATTCCCACTTTCGAGCTATACACCAAGCTTATGAAGTGTTGAACGATCCAGAGAAGCGCGCTGTGTATGATACATTGGGTGTTGAAGGCTTGAAGTCTGAATGGCGTGTAGGCGCAAAGCACAAATCAGCAGCAGAGGTTTGCACATCTCGCTGCAGTTCGTGCATCGTCTGATCGAAGATGATAACAGCTCAAAGCGGAGTTCCAGCTTTTGGCTAGGGAGAAACAGATAGAACGTGTGGATAGCTTAGTGCGGTCAAAGGTAAGGTATGCAATCCCTTGAGCGGAGCAAGCATAGCTAATCGTGCATTGAAGGGCGATGCCACGGTGACCATCAACGCCCTTAGCCTATTCGCAAGAACAGATTATTCACAACGATGGGCTGCACCGACAGTCTCCTTGCGAGAACGAGTTGAAGCAGTCAGAGCTACAGCTTTCAATCTCCGTCATTCGACTCAAGTCCCTCTGACCGAACGTACCCGCTTGCTCTGCTCTGCCAATATCCTAGCCAGGCAAAGCAACGGAGCTTCCGTCTCTTCGGGCAATCTTACGACCACCCTCAAGCATCAGTACAACTCGAAAATAGGTCTCGAAGCCTCTACTTCTCTCTTAGAACCTCGTTCAGCAATCCTAAAAGCCAACTATCAGCCGGATCAAGAATCATTCTACAACGCTTCTACCACCATCCGCACGCTCGCTGTGCCACCCCAATTCACCTTTACCGCCGGTCGAGAAATCCTGCCACACTTGACCAATTTCGTTTCTTTCCGCTCAGGACTGTTTACACTCGGTCCATGGGGTTCCGAATATGCTTCTGCGACACGTCAAGTCCCTCCTTCACTTACTATAGGCGTGACGAGTAGAACAGGCTGGTCCGTATCAGCCGATACGAGTGTAGCTCAAACGGGAGTGAATTTGGATTGGGGTACTAGGATGTTAGATAGGACAGTTAGGGTCAAGGTTGGTGCGAATGCCACGGTTGGTGGTGGGAGTGTGACGCTTTCTGCCGAGAGGAGGATACCCCTCGAGGCGAATTTACATTTGGGCATGAGCATGGGTATTAATGGAGCTGTGACGGCCAAGATTCAGTGAGTTGATTATGTATTAGCTATGTAATGCTGATCAATCCATGAGCAGAATTACAAGGCTTGGCCAACGGATAGCAATTCCGATAGGGCTATCGAAAGAGCCGAATTTGCCTTTGATAGCAGCACTCATCACTATACCGAGCGCATCAATGATAGCAATACATCACGGTATCCTCAAACCCAGAAAAAAGCGGCGAATAGCCAGGTCAGTCCAAAGTGGATTCATCAGACTTGTTCTGATTGGTTCTGGTGGTCATTGACAGGAAACTAGCAGAGCTACGAGAAGCCAACTCTGACACTTTCATACATCAGCAGAAAGAAGCAGAAGACGTGGTTGCGATCTTGCGACAATCAGTGAACAAGATCATTGCAGCCGAGCGAGAAGCGAATGGTCTGATGATCCAAAGCGCTTTCTACAAGGCAGCGGATAATCAAGAGATTACCCCGCTGGATGTCACTATTGCGCTGCAGAGTCTCGTAGCCAAGAGTCATCTCATCATTCCCGCTGGACGGAGCAAGAGCGGTCTTGTAGGCTTCTACGACCCATGTATAGGTGAAGCGAAAGTTCTGCAAGTGCGGTACGAGTTTCAAGGCAGGAATCATTACGTGCAAGTGGAGGATAATCAGGGTCTAGTAATGCCGCTTAGAGCACATGCTGATATGTGATTTTTCATGCCTCGATTACTATTTGTGCTCGACTGCCAAATGCTGCTTATGTTCATCCGTATGCTTATGCTTACTCCTGTCACTTGCTTTCCTCATTTACGCTTCTTGGCATCGTAGCTGATGTCGCCTGAGCACACAAAGACGCGATCAGCCGAGGACAGGACGAGACCATTTCACTCACCGGCGCCCATATTGACAAGCAACAGAAGACCTCCAACAATCGATAGAGTTTCTGTGGACAAACCCTCTGCTTCAGCTGTAGTCAGCAGAAGCAGCAGGTTCACGCACGGAAAAAGTCATAACGCAAGAAATCCCTCTGTGGATGAGCAGAGGGTAGTCGCCAAAAGTTGTTAAGGAAGACATTGATGATGCTGAGCATAAAGACGAGGAAGAGTGCTGAAAGTTTTGCTTTGAAGCCGATTGCTACTGAAACACAGGCGCCTAAACCGAGGATGGAGACGATGGCTCGGACGAATGTCATCTTGCCCTGTACGTGAGGCGAAAACATCAGATGATGTACATCATAAAACGTTCAAATTCACGCACGTTGAGCACATAGCCCAAGAAAAGGAAGATGAGCAAGATTCGACCAGCCAATTGAACTGGAGGCAGCCATATCAATAAAAGCCAAGTCCAATTCGATGATTTGTCTCACCATAGTGTTTGCGTTCTTCTTCCGATACATTCGGGATACCAGCAAACAACTCTTTCCTCTTGGAGATGCTCTCGGCAAAGACCATAAGGATGCCACCGACGACCGATAAATTGCGAAGGAAGAAGTTGAGGTCAAACATCAAGCCGTAACCGAATCCTTGTACTATAACCACCCCGACCAGACCTCCAACAGCGTACATGGGGTAACGACGACCAATGACCATGATTGAACAGGCGGTCATCGCCTGTTCAGTTCATGAGCATAGAAGAGCGCTTCACGTGAATAAGCTTACGACAATGTTTGCGAGCAAGAAAAGATGACTGATGCCTCTTGGGAATTTCCTATGCCTTTCAAGATAGAACTTTTGATCCCGCCATTGCGTAGACATTCTGGAGACGGCCTCGAATCAATTGACACGTCAAATTCCGCGCCGAACGAGCAGCGACATACCTCAGGGCATCTTCTAGGAAAGTACAGACGATGAGGAATCGACCGATAGCAGGCAAATAAGGCTTGATGGGCTGCGCAGCCGTGTCCATGAGGTTCTCAACTTGACGAGCGACACCTTTGGCGCGTTCTTGTATCGAATCTGGGTCGCCTAATGGTTTGTGTGGTGCTGCAAAGACTGAAGTCTGCCCTTGTGGCACAGAGTAAGACTCTCGCTTAGCATGCAGAGGATATGAGCTGATGCTCGCTTTCGTCCCATGTCTTCGCACTGGAGCGGCCTCGGATTGTTCAGATGCCATGATGCTTTGAGATATACCACAGCTCGGTTGGGACTGAGTTGTGCTTGTAAAGGGACTCGGGCAGTACTTTGGTGATCGTCGCGAACCAAAACCTATCAAGGCCAAGAAATATCCTATGACAGCCATGTCGAAATTGCCATTCTCGTATGATCGTATGAGCTTCCCAGTCGGTTGATTACATGCCCTACACAACGGAATTGAACTTCTCATGCATTGGTGTCACTCCGCCCAACTAGTCTGAACCTTGCTGATCCCGCTCGTCATCATCCTCCTCTTCCCTGGCACTCTCAACCGCTTCGCTCCCACGCTGCCTCCTCATATTCACTTCAACCATATCCAAAAACGCAAGCGTCTTCTTCAACTTGACATTATACTTGTATTCCCATTCCATCACCTCAGCACCCAAAAAGGCTTCCATCCTTCTTTGCACGTTCCTAGCCAGCTTTTCCAGTCTTCTCATTGCGAGTCCTTTGATGATTGTAGTGTAGGTAACAATATTCGGAGCTGGTAAGTTGCCTTTGATCGAATCGAGTTCAGGCCAAGCAGGTGTAGATGTGGTGGAACCTTCTAAGCGAGCAAGGAGGGCGTAGACTTTCTCTGCGTCGCCTATTCGGGCATAACCGCCGATTAAAGTAGTGTAGATATGGATTGATGGTCGGATAGAACGAGCTTGCATGTCTAGGATGACTCGAAGAGCGCGGTCTGGCTCATTGGCATTGCAAAAGGCGTCCATGAAGGGCTTGAAATTGGCTGCGTCGGGAATTTGATAGTTTGACAAGATGGAATCGGTGTTTGTGGGTGAAGAGTATGAAGTGGAAAGAAAAGAGGAGTAGATGGCTTCGATGCTTTTGACGGCGTTGCGATGTTCTAACCGTATCAGAGCAGTGTAGACGAGGGTCAAAGTGTACCGAGAAGGAACAGCGCGGTATAGCTTGGAAAGGTCGAAAGGGAGTTTGCCTAAGAGAGGGATATCCGATACTTGCGATGGAGTGCCAATGGACAGGAAGCATCGACGAAAAGTAGCTATAGCGAGACCGGGCTGAAATTTGTGTAGATGGTAGATCATGAGCGCATTTGCCCATAGCCGAGTCACGTCTTTGCCGACGCTGTCACCCGCTGCTGGTCTGTTGAACGCTTTATCGGGAGGAGATAGACTTGGGATGCCGATGATATCCCATGGTGGTGCTGTTTGCGCGTTGCTCCGACACAGAGTAATGAAGCCAGCGACGGTATTGGCTGCCAAACGCTTGTACCCATTCGGACTACCTTGCACAATCTGGCCAATCTCGTACCGCGCTTGATCTAGCGAAAGGGTTTCAATGTACTGAAGACCAAAACCATCTTCTGTCGATGATTGGTCGTTGTCATCCGGTGCTTCCGACACAAACTGCCCCAAGCGTGCCCGATTTGCATTGGGATGTTGTTCGACCAGACGATCAGATAATTGCTGCTTCAAGAGTTGATGAAGCTCGCTGTGCTTTCTGGTCTTTGCTATTCGAAAATCGAGGGCATCCAGCAGAGCGAGATAGGTTGATTCTTCTATGTATGGATCCGAAACCCCCGGTGGAAAGGAAGGTGCCCCATCTAAAGCCCATTGACATGCCGCAGCCGCGTTCCCACTTCGCACCATGGACTGTAGCACTTGGTTCCACCTCAGCCGGATCAGCCTATTGGAAGCTTTGTGCTCGTCGGTAGCCGATGCAACCTCTTTATCCTGCCGTTGAGCATGCGACACTTCCAAAGCGGTGACTTCATGCCAATACTGCTGAAAATCTGAAGCTGATAAAGTCTTGCTGAGATCTTGATAGGTCCATTTCGCCCAACGAAATAACCCTTTACTGGCACAAAGATTGCCAAACTTGGTCAAGATGAACATGCTTCTTTGTCTCGCTTTTCGATCACCATTGATTTCAGGATGTGCGAGCAGCATGCGTTCAATATCGTGAAATTTCTCTTTGGCCTTCTTGGTGAGGTGTTTTGATGGATAGGCAGACCTTGACGGAACAAAGGTCCACCAAGTGAGGAAGTTGTCCAGCTGATCCGCCTTCAACCTATCCCAAGCGACTTGCACAAATCGTTCATCCGGCTCTATCCTCTCTTTCAACTGTCGAAACTCTTTCAACAATTGCAGCGCGACCTCTTCATCCGTCGTTCCTGGACCTTCGAGAAAGGACAAGATGATAGCTGTAGGACTCCGACGTTTTGGTGTAGTATCGCTTGTACGAGATGTATATTCCGGTGAAGGGTCTTCAAACAGACCAGACTCTGGCGGAAGTGGTGGAGGTCTTTTGTGCGTGAGGATAGAGCGAGCTAGCAAAGTTGTACTCTGTAATTTGGGAGATATCGGTTTATGCTGCTCGTTGGGTTCTTCGAGAAATGAGGACGCTGGCACTTCAGAGTCGAGCTCATCGTCGAATGCTATAGCCGCATCCTTATACGCTGTTGCTGACCTGAATCTGCGCGACAGACTTGCATGACTGAATGTTGGCTGCCTGAAATTTTGCAAGAGGTGTATGAGCTCTGTAGGCAAGCCAGAACCAAAGCGGAGCATCTCTAGGATACGCTTGAGACTCGTAGATTATCCCTGCAGCAGGTATAGCTCACAATGCACCGACGAGCAATATTAAGTGACAGTCAAGCGCTAAGCATTGAGAGATGCGTAGAACGATGCTATATTACAGTCTAGTTCTGATTCCAGCAGATCTTACTCCCTCCTGTTCTACCTCACAGGCATCAGAACCTCATTCCCTTGACCTTGCTTCAAGTTGAAGACAGTGTCCTTGAGCACTTGACTGAGCAAACCATGCTGACATTCGCAGGCAATCTTGTTGCTGTAAAGCGCGAACAAATTGATCAGTATGACACTGAGGTATTGCTCGAACACCCACCTGTCTCGAACAGCTTTCTGAATAGCAGTCTCCTCCTTCTTGCCTTCCTCCTTCTCAGCAGCCGCAGTAGACCCAGCAGCGGCCTTTTCTTTCCCCTTTGAGACAGTACTCTTTGCCGCAGCTGCCTCAGGAGCAAGATAAGCCAAATTCGCTCTAGAATTCAAGCTTGATTCCGTCTTTGATAACTTGTGCGTCAAATCTTCCACTTGGGAAGTAGTGTAGGCTCGATTGGAGACAAGAGGTGATTGGGAGAGCGTCATGACCCAATACTTGTTCCAGAGTAAATCAAGCAATTTCGTGTCGAGAGAGGATTTGAAGTGACTGATTTCTAATGGGTAGTACCGATTAGCATGGGCACCAAAGTCTTCAATCTTGCTCAGTGGTACGCTTTGGTACTCTGATTGGGTTGCATTGGGTGGTGTGTAGCCCTGTACAAGCCGAGCACGAATAGTGAGCTAAAGTCACTCATCCATGCTCTTCAACGCACATCTGGGTAAGTACGGAAAGCACCAATCTCTACTCGACCAGCAGATACGGTTCGATTTGGATCAATCTGTACGATTTGATATTCTCCTTGAACTGCCGTAACAGATCAGAGGCCAAACACATACCACAATAGCAAGGAAAGGATCTTGAAACATTTGGTTGGTCATTTGCGTCATGACGTCGATACCAGAGAGCCAACATCCGTAACCAGGATGAGAGTGATACCAGCCAACAATGTTCTCGTTTCGCCCGACCTGTTCAACGTTGTGCACTATTAAGCTAAGAACATAGCTAAGCGCAGTATGTACGAACAGCAGATGAATTGGTCTGGTACTCGACAGCGAAAGCGTCTGCTTCAGCACCAGCATTGACACGGGTTTCAGTACCAATGACGGGTAGAGGAAAGGCATCGAGCACGACAAAGGTGTCTCCGTCTGTTCGATTGGACTCAGGCAATGCAACAAAGCATAGCTTGAGAGCAATACGAACCTATCTTGCCTTGCATAAGACCCATGATCTCGTATTGACCGCCAGACCGTGCATGCATTACCTATTACCAACAGCTCGCTGAGTGCTTTGTAACGAGCAACAGAGAGAAGCAATAGCAGCTGACCATTTTGACTAAAGCAGTAGCAGCGATCCTGACATTTTTGAAGTAAGCAGGGTCATTCTTCCAAGGTCTCGCTCTCAAGATTTCACGCTGGGCAGCAGTGTCGGTCGAATAAATGGCATCTGGGTTGTCGACAGTTTGCACATTGTTGTTGAGCTGAAACGTCTTGCCTGCTGTAGCTGCTGAGCTAGAGGCGTCCATCGTGGTGCAAAGGCAAGCCAGCAAGTGACGCGTGTTTCGAGTTCGAAGCAACAACGCATCTGCAGTTCATACAGTATATATTGCACTGACAACCCGTGTATAAGACCCACACTATCGTCCATACGGTTCCCCCTTTGGCTCACATCTCAACTCAGCTTAGTTGAAACTAGCTGGCTGAGCTTTCTGCCCAGTATGCTTCTCATCGTCAACAAGGCCGTCAGCATCAGCTTCAATATACTCTTTAGGGTCTTTCTCAGCATCGGCAAGAGCTGTAAGCCAAGATGAGACATGTCATGCGGAATGAAGAAGCTGCTTACTTGGGACGTTATCTTCAAGCAGCTCTTTAGGGTTGAAAGCGAAGGCACCGCGAGGAACAAAAGTCGACACGATGACGATCACACTGAGGACGGTGAACTGAGTTCCACCCACGACTATCGAGCGGATCAGTGTGTTCTCCTTGATGAAGGGAGCAGGGGCTCACACTTCAATGCATCTCTCGCCGTATTACCGCCTACGAGGTAGCTATCCACCCATCGCCCCAGAACAGCAGACAAAACAGCGTAAAGAACAATGTCTATCAGATTCCATCAGCGATGTATGCGGTCACTTTGTTGGGAGCTTACAAGTGACGTAAAGGAAAGCCATGACTGCACCAAGAGCTGACACTTGCGAGTCTTTTGACTCCATCCTCGCTAGTGTGGATTGAATGTAGGCTGCTAGCGAGACGTCTCCAGCTGCCCAACCAAACGAAATTGGGATCTAGACAAATAGCGTAAGTTCATAGGAGCGGAGCATGCTTCGCTAGAGCGTACAAATATTCCGGCCAGCTTCCAAGCGTCGCCAACATTGCCTCGTGTTGCTGACAAGAAGGGCGTGACCCAGACCAGATTGAGCGCTAGAGCATCCATGCGTAGCCACTGTCGAAAAAAAATCAGGCCTCTTCGAAAGAGCAGATGCGCTGAACCCTCACAGGCAAAGGTGTCGTAACTTTATTCGTCAAAAGTAAGACAGAGAGTGCGCCAAGCAGTTCCCCAAAGTTGCTGTATCGCCCCGATCAGACAACGCAACGGCCTAGTGTTGGCTCTAGACCGACCTGCCACCTACGATAATCTGGGACCATGCTGAAACGCCCAAGATCTGACGAGCGTAAATAGGGGCAATCCCGTTCTCCAGGTACCTATGGCCGTATAGAGCGAAGGAATAGCCGGAAACGAGCCAAGCGAATTTCCGGTGCGAGAAGATCCTGTCTCGACCATGACACACTACTCCCTTTTGAGGTTGGGGAGACGGCTTACAAGAAAGCACCGAGATAGGTCGCTTTTCCGAATGCCTTGAAGCCACTGAAGATGGATCCGAGATAGCCACTGCTGCCTCTGCTCTCGAATTCGGCAAGCGTTTCTTTCTCCTCGACAGGTTTCAAATCGCCAATGAATCTCCAGACAACAGCGGCAAGTGTCTGTCAAAGATAAGCTGCAGTGACGTATTATACGGACTGAAAGCTTACGAAGAGGATTGGAGTGAGAAAGAAGCTATAGTTGTAGCCGAAGATTCCGATGAGCGAAGTTGAGGTGAAAGCTCCTGTTGTGCCTGCTACTTCGTACAGAGCGTGTACCTGGTTCACTCTTAGAGTTGACAAGCAACACAGATGAGGAGGCTCACAATGGCATCCATTCTTCTTAGCTTTTGAGGGTCGCCTCCAACAATATCTCTTGGGATAACCCGTCGAATGAGTTCCACTGTTCCGTAACTGACTCCAGATACGATGAAGATTGGGTACAGCGCGTTAGGATTCCACGATCCGTATTGAGTCTTGTTGTCTGTAGTCTTGAATCTCACTACACCGCCACTAGCACTAATTGAAAGCATTCCCGTCAGCAGAGCGCAACTGCTGATGAGGATACGGGCTTACGCATCCACAATCAAGAGAATGGCAGAGATGACTCCAAATATCAGTATAGCACAAGACAGCACTGATCGAGTAGGGAATTTCTTGATTAGAGGAGCGACTAGGATCGAACCAACACATTGCATAGCGCTGTTAAGGCCAGTGAGAATACCGATCTTCTGGAATCCTATAGGCGATAGGCTGCACTCAGGCTTCGAAAACATTTCCCAGAGCACTGAACTCACGATTGGTCGTAAACCTCTCATTTGCCATCGTCACGAATGCACCATTGAAATATTCGAGGCCAAACCTGAACAGACCAACATCAGAACTCGACAGTCGCGCGTATGCCCGTACACACTTATACAGCATGATACCAAGTGCATATATCGCAATGTTGCGTCGTTCGATAGGAGTGAAGGCGCTCCAAACTTTCAACATGATGGAGGTCCGACTGTTGCAGGGACGCAAGCAAAGAAGGGGTGCAAGTAGTATGCAGGTGCCAAAATTTATAGTGTTGGCTTAAGGAAGGTATCGCTTGCTTAGAACGAAGACAGAGGAATTCTTCAGGTGACAGTGGTGATGCTATTCTTGTCCATTGTCGATCAGCGGATACTCTCCATACCTGTCTATCAAAGTCTCCATGCAGTCTTGGCAGAACGTTCCTCTGTAGGGCAAAAAGTCTCGATTAAGCTATAGGCACCACGACAGCGCAGATATGTAAGCAGCACATGCTAGTGGACACAGCCATAGAGCACGTTTCACAGCAGTGTCATGTCAAGTATGCGAAATAGAAGAGTTTGTGCGCATCCAAAATCGTCCAAGACAGATCTTGCGCAGTAGAGTGGAATAAGACGCTGACGAGAGGTGCAATGGGTGGTAGCCCAGACACATAAGCGGAGGATGTAATCAGATAGATGACGAGGCTCTTCAAGCAGATCCGATTTTGCAAGAGCTTCAGCCGCTCCCAGCCGCAAGTCAAGGAGACCAAAGAGCTCAAAGGCACTAAAGCGAAGCTCGTTCTATGCTTGCGAGACGAATGCGCCATTTTTTCATGCAAGCTTCCATTGAGGTGAGAGAATAGTCGAGTTTGGTCTTCAAGTTGAGCATGCACGTTTTGCTTGTTGTCCTGAGTTTTCCAGTTGAGTACCACTGATGCAAAGCTTCGCATTGAAGGCCTTATCTCTGAGCTATCGCAACTGGTCGTTGTGTGACGATCTGGCTCTCGAGAGGGAAGCGCAACTCCGGTTCCCCTGTCGTCACAGCCGATTCTAGTATCTTTTTTCATTGGCATGAGCTATGGATCAAGTACTTCCACTTCAGCCGCTTTGCCGTTTGTCTGCATCTGCTCCGCTGTAAACCCTCTGGCAAGAGGGAATGCCTCTGCAGCCTGCTTCTTGAAGTCCTCTAGCTTGTCTGAAGAAGTAGCTTTCAATAGCTCTAGAGCCTCTCGTACCACCTACACAGCAACATGACATGAGCTCGCTATCCAATGTGAAAAAGAAAAGGCATACAGCTAGGTCCTTATTTTCCTGACGCAGAAGAGCAAAGACCAGTTCGCTCTGCTGTGCCGGCTCTGATGCTTGTGCCACGGCAAGGACATGACGAGGCGATTCTCCATGCCGCTGCAGCACATCTGCATTGGCCGCTTCGACAGATGACCAAGGGAAGAGCTTCTCGGAGACTGCTTTGTAGACTACTAGTGCTTCAGCTGAAAGTGAGGATGGTTCAGCTGTTGCGACTTTATGGAATTGTGCCAGGCGAGGATAAAGTGCTGGATGTGATGGGTCGATAGCGTGCGCTGTTCTCAATGCTTGCAGAGCTTTCAAGTAAAGTTCTATTGGCACATGTCACATGTGAGCATTGACGCTTAATTAGGTCAGATAAAGCTCACTCTGCCTGAATGCAACATCGAAAGACATTGTCCAAATTTCGACATTCGGTGAATTGAGCTGTTGCAGCGGAAGTAAGAGCTTCATAGCATCTTCTAGCGGCTGTTCTGTTGCTGCAAGCTTCTCGCCTTTCGGGTCTTCGTCGACGACCGCAGTGGTTTCTTCTTCCTTACTCGCTGTCGAACCTAACCGCTGTTAAGCCTTGCTTCGTGCGACCTCAAACACTGGCATACCTTTGGCCGGGGTGACCGCAGCGTTGGCTTTAGCCTTAGCGTCTGCCTTTTTCGCCTTTTTGGCTGCTTTTCGCTTTTCTTCTTCCGCTAGGGCATCTGTCCGCGCAAGCTGAAGCATGAGCCAACGCTCAATAGCATCAAACACACGACAGACCATCTTCAGCAGACCCATTGGGTTTTGGCTTGTCTGCCATTTTTACGTAGATCTGTCCTAAGCTCAGCCTTATGTGACGTCGAGGTCAGAAAGGCGAATCACCTCTACTGCCGACCTGACGGCTTTGAAGTAGCTCGGATGGGCATAGAGTTGGTCCTCGAATTGAAGCAGCCTATTCAGGATGAAGCATCAGCTTGACTGTCAATCAGAAGACGAGATCGCTCACTGAGTATACGCCCGGACAGTTACTTTCCGCAAGCACCAAGTATGGAAATCGTACTCGTCATCCCGGTAGTCCGCAAAAATCTGTGAAACAAGTCTTAGCCAACACTCCAGGTGATGACGTCGAGAATCTCACCTTATTGATCTGGTGGAAGCGCTTCAGCGCCATTGCAACATTGCCTTGCCTCTTCCAGCTCTCGCCCTCTCCAAGCAGGAACCAAAGACACTGCATATCCGTCAAATCCGCTATCGGCGACGCAGCGTCTTTCTGTTGAAAGCAAGAAAATTGTATCAGCCAATGCCAACTGATATACACTAAACCTTACCCTAGTGAAAAGACCAGCAACTTTGTGCGCCTGATCAACCTTATCGACCCTCAGTAGATATTTCGCTGCTTTCCCATTCAAGAATCGATCCTGCCCGTCCAGCGCGCGAGCATCATCCATTGCTTTCTCTGCAGCTACAGCATCGCCTGCACGTTTCAACACCCGAGCTTTGATCATGTGCAGTTCCGGCAAGGTAGGAGTGTGTGTGATGGCGGTTTCCAAATGTCGAAGAGCAGCAGAGTGATCGCCGAGAAGAGAAGATTGCTGAGCGACAAAGTAAAGCAACCAGACGAGCGCGGTAGGTGTGTCGTATTCCTTTGTAGCACCTTCTTCTGATGGAATGCCATCAAGAGTCCCGGTGGAAGTGAGGTTGTCATGCAACTCCGCTAATAGAGTAGTGAGGATAGCCGTTTTTTCTGGGTCGGAGTAGAGGGGCTTGATATCGGCAAAGAGGGAAGGAACGCCTTTGATAAGGTATTCGGTGATGTACGTCGATAGTCGGCGTTTGAGTACATCGCCTGTGAACACGTCGACTGGCAATCAGCTGATTACGCAGCAGAATCGATCAACGCTCACCTGAAGCGACCCTCAAAGTCAGCCTTCGCACGGCTGAAGATTTTGGTAAAGATGCAAAGAGGTCATCCAGGATCTCTAGCGCTTTCTCATTTGACTGGCCGTCCACTGACGGGCATACTTCAGCTGTAGAATTGAACCAAGTGCACAAAGGCTCACCTAATGAAGCACCTCTCGCTCTAACATATTGCTTGATGAACTCATAGTTGTCTGGATTGTCTTCTAGCAGCGCCCGATATGCAAGCTCGGCAGACTTTAGCCGTTCTGCTTTCAGCAACAGTCTGGCTCTTGCTGACGAAAAGCTGAGCCGATCAATGACTTTTGCCGACTGGTTATCAAGGTATTCGATTGCTTCTTCTTCTCTTCCAGCATCTTCAAATACGAGGGCGTGATACAGCACAAGCTCAGAATAGTCAAAGTCATGCTTCGGTATTTGGACTTGCATGCCTTCATAGCGAACGAGGACGTCGAGCGCTTTGTCGTATTGCTTGTTGACGTGATGCGAGACCGCTAAGCCTAGCCATGAAGTACGAAGCTTGGGCTGCAGAGCTAGTAGATGTAGTCTGTGAGGCAGGGTGTCGGCAAACTTGCGCAGCTGTAATTGGACAGTGACCAGATCTCTGACCATGCCAACTTGGTCCTGCTCGCTCTAGTCAGTGACCAAACATGTACTCAGATAGGACAGATAACATACCGGGTCGATTCTGACAGCCTGAGAATAGCAAGCCAAAGCTTGAGGATAGTCCTTTTCCGATCTGTGGAGCAGAGCGTTGACATGCCAGCATATATGACTGGCCATATTGAGCCTGACGCCCTTCTTGACAAGCTCACGGCCTTCCTCTTTGCGGCCCATGTTGTACAAAATGATGCCCTTCATGCAAACAGTCTCTCCATGCTCGGGTGATTTCTTCAAGATCGTGTCGGCTGTCTTGAGCCCTCGCTTGTAAGCACGCTCTTCATACGCTGCCAGCAATTCGCGAAAAGCCTTCTGCTCTTTGCTCGCGAGACCTTGGCCAGCTTGAACTTTGCCGACTTTGCTCATCTTCCACGATTTTAGGTATGAAGACGGACTAGGGGTAACACCAGAGAAGAGGTTCAGATATATGGATCTCAACCAATCCCAGATCACTCGGTCGTGTAGTGTCAAGAAAATGTGTTGATGCAGTGACTGCCTAATTACTGAGAAGTTCGGTACATATACAGTTGTAGTGAGCAAGATACACTCGATCTAAGTCCTCTGGAGATCCGTGTGCAGCTGCAGGTGCGGATGTATTATGGCCATCTGATGTCCGTTCACCAGTTCCTCATAGCGAGTTCTGTCAGAGTATGGCTTGGCAGAGTGGCCCAGCTGCGAAGGATGGAAACAGAGCGCAAAGACCATCACATCGGCTTACTGTTTGGGCGTTCGCTGCAAGGTATTCCCAGACGGCCTTGCCGATAGGTATACGATTATGGGTGTGATGCGCGTAGCAGAACACTGTACGGACTGGCCGCATCCAAAGAAGGCATGAGTACATTGTGGACACTCTCTCACTGAAACTCACACAATTGATCCTTCATTTCAGCCAAGTGTTGGTCTCGATACCAGCTAGGCGACTGTTGGTACAGCACATGAGCGTCACCGGACGTGCTGTTTAGCGACTCACCTGAATTTGCGCAGAAGTGACGATATCCCCCCACACACCAGACGAATAGACGACGGGATAGGGCAGCCAATACCAAATGAAGCTTTGTGCGGATGGCTTCTCAGTGTGTATGTTGCGCCAAAGATCGATAGCATGAACCGCTGCGAGGATTAGCTTCACCTCTGGTAAGAGCTCAAAGGTGACCTTACTAGCGATGGCAATCTCATGTAGTACATGCGAACCTTCCATTGCTTTAGCTTGCATATATTTCTCCAACTCGCCTTGTCGGCCGCTTGCGCGATGGAGGATCTGTTGAAGCAATGCCTGGGGCTGCTATCATCAGCGATTAAGCGTCAGTGAGCATCGGATAAGACAGGGAACGCAAGTCTCACCTTGGCATTGGCAAAGGCTGAATGCTCGAAACACCAAACTTTGACACCCGCCGGATAGTAGAAGTCCGACTTTGGATGAAGACGCGTCCAGACAAGCCACTCTTCCAGGTGCTCCCAATCCTGTAAATGCTTAGTTTCCTCTCTAAATCGTGCTCGCGGACATCACTGACTACGAGCCTGTATGAGAGCGGGGATTGCGTCTTGATCACGTGCCCGTGGCTGAGAAGCTTGTTCATGAATACGGTCGCGGCTGTAGTCATCTATTCACAAGACCTGTTTTAGGAGCAACCAAGAAGCAAGTGGAGTTCTGCACCTCAGTGGCATGGTATTTGTTATCTAGCAGAAGGAAGCAATCAGCTGAGGAGCTCAATCAAGAGGGTCTGCGCGTCTTACCGTTGATGAACGTCCTAGCGGCGTCAACACGATCGCGGAGTCTATTATTCGTCAGCTGTTTCAAGTCTGCGCAATCTAAGCCTTACAAGTCAGCGATGGAATGATCACCACGTTGGCTATTGTAATACTCGTAACTGTGGTAATCGAAATTCTCCATGTGGGCAGCACAAGACTCGAACAGCGAGGGTGGTGTTGTTCCCGGCGCATGAGACTGAGTGCCCAAAAGACCACGAGCAAGAGCCAAATTGTCGAGGAGCGGGATATAATGAATGACAGCCTCGCTCTTGTAAACGTCCCAGCGGCCTGAAGTCGACGTAGCCATTTGGTGGAATAGTAAAGCAAGGGCAAGCGATAAGGAATTACTTCGTAAGGAAGACCGAACTGCGGATTAGAGCCCGGCAACGACGTCCGGGAACAAGAAGACGTTCGGAAGGTGTACAACAATACAAAGGGACCCGGACGTACATGGAAGGCGCGCACCCTCGTGAAAGTAGAGCAACGCATCCGAGCCAGAGAGAAGGACGATCCGGGCAATGAACAAGATATATTGCTTATGCGCCCATCAGGAGATGTTCAAGAATCTTGAAAAGACACCGCGACGAATGTACGGCCGCAAAAATCTTCCAGAGGAGGTTGGGAAATACCGAGCGAGATAGTAGTGAAAGGAAATGACACATAGGTAATGATGGGCTCGTGGTGTTTCAGTCAAAGAAATAGACGAAAGTCCGATTGATGGTACCTGTCGATAGCAGCAGCCAGCATCATCGCATTGTGCATTCATGATAATAACATGCACGCACGCACAGATGAGCACAGTCCAACCAGTCTCTGCTCAAGCACTCAACAATAGCATTGTTCAACAACCCATGTCGATCTTGCCCTCAGCTGTCAAGAACAAAATGCGCTCGAAAGTACCACCCACCTTTGGCCGGTGCTGGCTGCGCAAGAACGCTTCATTTTGCCTTTGCTGTTTCGACGGATAATAGGCTCGCTAGCGAGTTGATAAGCGGCTATAACGTCCTTGTCTGATGGTTCAACCGCATCTGCAGCTGCATGAGCCGGCAATAGGAGTATGCGCGATAAAAGCATAACGTACGCGTATCATTGACTTGCGAAAAGATCCTCATAGCTAGTCGAAGCTCCTGCAAAGCTTCTCTGTGTTCCAACTCGAGAAAGACTGCATGCTCGCTCAAGGCAACAGTTACGCGGGCGTCGTCTAATTATAGTATGTTGTGCAGAAGATTTTTGGCTCGCCATTGAGACATTGTAACGCCATCCTCTTCCGGATCGGCAGGTATATTTGTTCCCTTCGCGTTCAAATTAGGCTGAGGTTTGGCTTCAAAGCGCTCCGTAGCTTCTTGCTTCATTCGAGAACAGTCCACTTTATGAATACGCCAGTCCTGCAGACCACTGATGAGATTGGTACTACTAGAAAAGACCGCGGAGTACATGTAGCTGACAAACGTTGCTGCACTGCAGGGGACGACTCGGTGAGCATGAAGCTCATGACCCTGGTCTGACTTACGTAGAATCGACATCTGCATTCCCGCAGCGTTTCAAATTGTATGCGCTGCCAAGTCCGCACACAGCGCAACCGTCTGGCGTCTTTCCGATAGTTTGAGCGCAGTCCATTGGGTTTTCGAGGTTGATGTTTGACAGTAAGGGCAGACTCGAAATACCTGGAGTCGCGCGTGGAATGCATGAATCTGGACCGCAGGACGCGCTATTGCCAACGACAGTAAAACAAGCTCGACGTAGTTTCCTGGACTTCTGCTGTGCTTTGCCTTGTAATGCCTTCATCAGTCACGGCCAAAAGTTCTAAGACACTCGCTTTCCGAGGTATTCAGCTACAGCAAGGCCAGAATGCTCGTCGTCTGAAAATCTGAAGTCTCCCTCCTGCTGCGTCGCTAGGACATCGCGCTGGCTGTTCTATCTTTATTGGCGTTGTTGGAAGGACATTCACGGAACAAGCTCTCTGCCTTATTAAATCTTCTCTGTATCTTGCGCTTCGATGGCTCGCAGTCTGTACCAGATGGGCTACAATGTCCTGTCGAATGTGGACGAAAAGCAATTGGACGAGCAAGACCGACCCGTTTTGTTGGAAGGGCATGGCGTTATAGCAGCCTGCTGGGCATCTCATATAGTGCGCTGCTGTTTTTCTCTATTCATTCACGAGAGCTCATTATCAACAGGTCGAACGAGCCTCAGGCGAATCATCCTTCATCACACCTGGCACCGATGTTCAGCTACGGCCAGGACTAGCGGTGAAGGTATTCATTGGATCAGACGACTTTCATCTGGTCCATTATCAAGATGGAACTTTGACCGATGTCTCTGGCAAAGTCCTTCGTCAACACGTACTTCACTGCAGCATGAGCAATAACAGTCAGATCCTGCTAGTAGACGGTATGCTTCTTGATGTCTTATTGTTTTCTTGCTGATCAACTGTCAAAGAGACTGTACCTGATCATCTTTGGCTATTCGACGACCTCGAGGCCTTTTTAGAAGAGACTGCTTCTTCCGGCTCCGTCATACCAGACGGCTACACCATCTCTGAGATCATACCAGGAGCTGGTCAATTCCTCATACGCACTTCACCGCCAGCTCTCTTTTCTCTCGGAACCGATAACCGCTTCGGACAATTAGGCAGACAGGCTGATGAATTGCTTGACTCGATCGACATCTTTGAAGGCATGCAGATAGACAAAATCGCAATGGGCGATCTACACTGTGCCGTGATTGCGGAAGGTAGTCTGTACATCTGGGGATGTAACAAGGACTCGCAGTGCAGTGGAAAGCCTGGTGTCGAGCCCACTTTGGTCGATCTGAAGGTTGGAGAAGAACAAGAACAGCCAAATATTGTGGATGTTGATTGTGGTGCTGCTCATACGGTATTGATCACCGACTCGGGCGATGTCTGGGTCTGCGGAAGAAGTGAGCTATCTTTGTCGTTGTTCTGTGCAGGGACTCATCGACGCGCACTTGCAGACGAATTTGGCCAGCTCGGTTTAGGTCATCGGGACACGATTCCAGAATTTGTCAAAAACGACGCCATTTCAAATGCCTCTGCCGTGCTGTGCTCAAGATGGACGACATACATCAGCATGTCCAACAGCAAGCCTAAAGCAGTGCAATAAGGTCATTTGGGAGTCACGCTGAGTTCGATGTCGACTTCTCGCCTTTGTCGACAACCGGTTTGACTGAAGACGACAACTTCCTTTGCTTCTGAACAGCGTTCAATGTCCATAGTCAGCAGCAAGCAACGCTACTCGACCAGTTCGAGAAACCTCCAAGATGTCCTTTCGCCCATAGAAGTACAGGCCTCGCTAGAACCGCTTTGCGCCTCTCCTCATCACCTACTCGCGCCCCGTCCGCCTCATATACGGAACAGCTCAAGCTATTCAAGGATATCAGTCGAACGAGTAGCTCCCGTTTCCTCTTCATCTCCTCCACGCAAGTCATCATATCCGTCATCTGAATCCCGAGAACAGCTTTACAAGTGGTGCTTTGCGACCCAGCTGTCCCCATCGGAGAAGGATATCGTACAAGCGGTCCTGCATCACCAGAACAAGTATCTGCTCACCATACAACGCCGCGGCTTCCAGGACCTCACGCTTGAAACGAAATTGGTGAAGGCGCTGCTGCCCTTAGGCAAGAAGCTCGCGGATCACGGTCAGTTTTTTGCTCCAGCATTACTCAATCAATAGCTCAAGATTGTCCAGGCGTCAGCCGACAGGTCCAAGACGCTTACTATTCGCTTATCTCGAAGCGGTGTCGAGTATTTGCAGAGAGCGGAGTCGGTAGCAAGAAGGAGATGCCGAAATGTCACGTCGCTTCTATACCGAAAGAGCTCTTTGACGTGATGAAGCGCAAGGACAAAGAAGGCTTCGCCCATCTTAGTAGGATATGGGTGGAGGAACAGATGCGTCAGATTCATCTCGCCGGCCTTTCTTTCGAATCGCTCGATCGACTTTTGCTTGTCTGTTACCGACCTGGTCATGTCTTTCTCGTCGTTTGCTACCTGGTTGAAGGCACCTTCGTGCTGTATGACAACCCTTCAGAAACAGAAGACGGAACGAATCGTAGTCAGAATAGGTTCTTTAAGGGCATGCCGACTTTGTTCACGCTGTGGTGGAACGCGGAACAATTAGTGAAGGAGGAGGCGCAGAGAAGCGTGGTTCCCAGCTGGACAAAAGAGAACATTCGCCTTGAACTGAAAGTGAGTCTGCGTTCCTGACTCTGCCCTGCTGATTTTTTCGCTAGTTCACTCCGAATCATTCAGGCCACGACTGCAGTGTCATCGTTATGCAGCTGGTTGAACAAATCACTCGGAATCCTTCTAAAGGCGCAATCATACAATATTGCAACTTCCCAACAGACGAAAACTCGATCTTCAATGCTCGACAACGGATAATGCACTGTCTGGTGACCGGCTCCTTACCATTCCTATACGATGTCTGGCTAGACTTGAGTCAAGACAAGGAATTCCTCCTGTCGAATCCGGGCAAGAAGCCTGGTGTCGAGTTCTGGTGTGCTACTCTGCAGTCCGGCGAAGTGCTGCGGAAGTACTACAGGGACGAAGCGTTCAATCTTGCGTGGGTCTCAATGAACCTGCCGTATAACCAGACGCTGACTTGGTGTACAGATATCAAGCACATCTGGCTGGAAAGCCGCTACCACTCTCAAGAGTACCATCAAAGGAACGTATGACTCATGCGAGACTGTCAAATAGCACGTAGTGGACATGTAACTGCTCAGACCTGTTTTGCTCTTCACGACCGTGAACCGACATGCCTTGGAGCCATCATTCGCACAGGTGCTTGACACCTCAATGCTGTAGACTGAAAGACCTGATGCGACACTCAGCGGCCAGTATTGTCGACATGCGAAGGGAACTCTTCAAGAAGTTGTCGAAGGCGCCTTGCAAGCTGGCTTCCAGCTATACGGGCTAAGCGAGCACATGCCACGCTTCAGGCAGCAAGACTTGTACCCAGAAGAAGTGCGAGAAGCCCTTTGACGCTCTAGTCCTTGTATTCATGCAATGCATCTTTTGGCCAGTCTGATCTTACGCCTGCCCATCTGCAAGAGACCTTCGCTACCTACGTTCAAGAAGCGACACAGCTGAAAACAACCTACGCTGGGCGCCTGACGCTGCTTGTTGGTCTAGAGACGGACGTGATACATCAAGACAGTCTGGATGATCTGGCGACAGTGCTAGAAGACCACCAGCTCGACTATATCGTTGGCAGCGTACATCATGCGAATGGCGTCCCTATAGACTTTGACAAGGCGACGTTCGATCAAGCCTTAGCCTCTTTCGATGGAAAACATGAAGCACTCTGCAATCACTACTTTGATCAGCAATACGCTCTGATACAGCGGTTTCAGCCGGAAGTGATTGGTCACTTTGATCTGTGCCGTCTGTATCATCCGGAGCTGGACTTTCGTGCATTGCCTTCGACATGGGCTAAAATTGCGCGCAATATTGAAGCGGCTGTCGAATACGGAGCTCTGTTTGAGATCAACGGGGCCGCATTCCGGAAAGGATGGAATACTGCATATCCTGGAGCTGAAGTATTACAGGTGAGCTATCTTCGAAAGGCGATCCTGCAAAGCTAAGGTAGCCGTGATTGCAGCTTATGAAGAACAAAGGGGCACTGTTCTGCTTATCAGACGACTCCCATGGGCCGCAAGCGATAGGTCTGCATTACAGGGATATCAGAAAGTACCTCGCAGAGCAGGACATTGCGATTTTGCATTACTTGGACATTCCGAAAGGAGGGGAACAATATTCGACCAGAGGACGCGGACGGACAGTGATTAGACAAGCGGATGATGACTGGCAAAAAGATACATGTTTCGAGCATTGTAATCCCCAGACATAACACTTTCAAAATCAGCTTGCAATCCCCAAAGCTTCAGCGATGTCGTTGAACTTGCTTTCGGTCTTGTCTCGCCTGGCAGAACGTCAGGACAGCCTATTCATTCTATGAACAACACTCACTCAAAAAAAGCGCCGCGAGTGCCGGAGAAAGCAGCCTCGATCATCTTCTGTTTGCGCTGCTGAATGCCCAGGACTCGATCTTCGATAGTGTCTTCCGCAATGAGTTGGAAGACGCGAACGGACTTCTCCTCTATATCATAGATTAGTCAGCTCTGCCTGTCTCTGGACAATTTCTGGGCGTACGTCCGATGCGGTTCACGCGATCTATCGCTTGTTGCTCAATCGCAGCTTGCCACCTGTAGACAGGGAACATTGTGCATCAGCAGACTCCTAGGACAATAGAACCAGTTGCTCCGCACCATGGATCAAGCTAGAAGGCAGGTCAGCGCATGTACAGATCTAAAACGTGTAAACACACCAAGAAGACATTTTCCGCCACGGTCAAGTTGAGTCCGAGAGCTCCACAGGCCAAGGACAGCATGAGGATCTGAGGGCCAGAAGGACTCTTGAAGTTTTCGATGACAGCATCACGTTCAGTCATCTTCATAGAGCCATCATAGCGGGCGTAAGTGATGCCCTCATCATCAAGGGTATCTTCGAGAAAAGGTCAACCTATTGCTCAAACGGCTTTTGACGGCTCGCTTACCTTCGAGGTGTTGCAGATGCGATGTCCATTGCGAGAAGACCAGCGAGCGTTGATTTCCAGTAATCTTGATGAGACGTACGAGTTCTTTGGCTTTGGACGCATAGCAGTCATCGCGCTGAGTCATTTCCTGCCCATACTGAGTCTCATCCATATTGGGTGGCAGATCAATAGCGTTTTTGAGCTTGAATGGTTTGCGGCACCTAACGAGTGATGAGCGAATGTAGTCGGATGCAGGGAGATAGTCCGTACATAGGACACAGCGGATCCTTCTGAACAATCTCTTCCATACAACCACTATGCCGCAGTCAGCATTTGTTTTATGTGCACGAGTAGCCGACTCACTAGCACATGACGTGAGTACAGGGCAGGATTCTCGGCTCTTCCATTGGCTATATTCTACGTGAGACAGCACTCGGGTGGTCCTCTACTGCGACGTACCTCAATACAGATCGGACATTCCTCCTTTGACATTTCCAGCAACTTTCTGCGCAGCTTGATCATTTGTTCTGCATTCATGGGAGCTTCTGCCTCCGCATCCTCATCACCAAGAGTCGTTGCATTGCGTGCGACTTGCAGAAACTCTTCCGGCACAAGCGAAGGAGCACAGGCCAGCTGTCTAAGCCGTAGCAGGCTGGACAGATGGTCACTTGAGGTCACTTTAAGGCGTGGATCAGGACATACTATGTTAGGATGTTGGTCTGACAGAGCAGGGTCAGCGAAGTCTCGACGATACCGAAGTAGACTCACGTATTGCGTCAAATGTTCGTTTCTTGCCATCATACCTTTGACACGTTCTTGCACTGCGGACAAAGCTGTATCGTAAAGCTTGCGAATGTCGTCGTCTAGCTTGACTTTGTAGACGTGATGCGAGACTGGTGTCAGAGGGACAATGCGATTGCCTTCCGAGTCCTTCATCTATACACGGCTATCAGATCGCAAGTTCCAAGACTTAATAAAGAGACACACCTCTTTCGTTCTTGATGACGAGTTGATCGTCAGCATGTGCAAGACACCTCTTCAAACAACTCACCTGCGCAAAGTACAGCTTTGCACGACTGCTCGAAGGACGGCACTGCCTTCCTCTCTGCCTCGCTTGACGGGCTGAGCGACATAGGTGGACCATTCTTTCGCATCGTCCAATGGCCGACAGACACGAGTAAAGCCAAGCATCGCACCAAGGTCGTCAGTCTTGTTAATAAGAGGTGTGCCAGACAGGACTAAGAGGGCGTCAGCTTAAAGTAGACGATTACAACAAACGGGCTCACTCCATCTACGCTCAGCGTAGAGCGCTTTGGCAGCCTTGAAAGCCTGGGTCTTGCGATTACGAATGATGTGACCTTCATCCAAGACAACTCTACGCCATTTGACTTTGTAAAGCGTGCCGTTCTCGATTTTCTGATCCTTCTTTGGCTTTTTGGACTTCTTGCGCACAAGCTCGCCATCTTTGTCGACCACGTATTCGTTTGCAAGCGTTTGATACGTAGTGATGACAACGTCGCATTTTCGAAGATCGCTGTTCTTGACATTCTTAGCGTCTTTGCCGTGATAGACATGGTAATTGCATTCTTGGAATCCTCCAACATGCATACGAATCTGATCCCGCCAGTTGGCAATGACTGAAAGCGGACAGACGATGAGGGTAGCGTCAGAGTAGCGTCGCTTCGGATCTTCTGGTTCAGGTTCAGGCGGATCAATGACTCCTTCGCCAGATACAGGCGATCGAATGAGAGCCAAAGTCGTGATGGTCTTCCCCAAGCCCATGTCATCAGACAAGATACCACCGCGATGTCTGAATGTCATGAGATTTAGGGAAAGGGCTAGAATAACACGCGGACTCACAGCTTTGGCGTGTCACCTTCCAGCACAGACATCTTGGTTCCGACATTGCAATAGCGATTCAGACCATCCTTGTCGCCAACCTTAGTCCACAGCTGAACAGGTGGATCTGATTCCGATTCTGGCAATTTCGGATGCTCCATTTCAATCATCCACCTCAGCCCTTGCAATTGGTGTTTGAGGAGGACAGTTGTTGGTCTCATTCTTGGAGGTTGATCGCAGACGGGCAGGAGAGCAACATCGACCGAGTTTTCAGCAAACAGACTACCCAAGATAGAGGCAGCTCGAACGGCGACGGTTCTTGTGCGTTCCATCTCATCTCGAATCTCATCTTGCGCTGATTCTTCTTCCATCTTTGGAACTTGACCAGTCAACGGATCGGCCAGAGCAGCATTTGGTTTGCTCTCTGCAGATTGATTGAAAGCCCAAGCTAGATCTTGTTCGAGCATGAGAGTGCGACTACCGTAGATGCTCAGCTTGATCGGGATGTCAGTGCTCCCGCGAGCTTTGTGGTTTGAAATGTCGCCGGCAGCAATGGTCATAGTAAGGCGTTGAGTGTCGATGAATGGAGACAGCTTTCCAGCGACACCTTTGGGAATGTAGCCGCAAATAGACTGCCCAATCTTGACTTGAATAGCATTGCGATCCCATGCATTTGTTGGTTCGCGCTGAAAGGTCATCTTGACACCTGGCTGAATCAGATTTCGACCTGTAGAAGAAAAGCTTCTTCGGCCTTTAGATAAACCAGCTCAGCAGTTGCCTCACCTGGATACTTTTCTGCACCTCGACACTTTGTTTCGGCAACAGTCAATGGAACTGGTAAAGCAGCGTCTGGCACAAGAGTCGCTGCTTTGCCAGAAGCGGCTCCATTGAGGTGTTGCCTTCCGCCATTCAACGCAGACTGATTCAAACCATTGAGAGCAGACTTGTTGAGGCTACTGCGGCCACCATTGAGGAAAGGGTTGTCGCGTTTTGACACAGCAGGAACTCGGTCAACGTCCATCGTTTCCTTCTTGACAGCAGGAACACGCGAAGAGCTAGCAGCAGCAGAGGTAGAAGGCAGAGGTGCAATGAAACGTGGAGCTGCCTTGTTTGCAGCAGCTTGAGCGCGGATCTGTTGCATCTTTGACATGGGCTTCTCTTCGCCTTCAGAGTCTGTCTCTGACTCGAAGCCTTTGCCATCTTGCGAGGACTGTGTGTGGTCAGATGAGAGTTAGCGGGGACTTGTGCAGCTGGATAGGCAGTGACTTGCTTGACCCGCCGGTGCTTTGCGTTTGCCCAGCGCTTTCTTCGAAGGTTTGCGGTCCTCGCCAGAAGAAGGATACAAGTCCAAGTCTATTGGCTCTGGCATGATGCTCTATGACGGTGGGTTGGAACAGGTCAAATGACGCGCCTGCACAACTTTCGAGAATCAAAACATGAACGCCACCGAACTTCATGAGTAAAGCCAAGCAGGCTCTTTTGATTGCATATGAGATCGTAAATATGCCCTATTGACCCTCTAGATTGTATCCTTCACTTTGGGTCAGATTCGACCGATTCATTTCCCGCATGTTTCTCTCCAGCATGCTTCTCGCCGATCACTTCCTTCTCCAGGTGCACAGCAGTGTGGTTGGTCAAGAAGGGGCTGATATCCATGACGAAGAAAGCGCAAACCAAGGCAATGACGTTAAAAGCTACGAAAGAAAGTCAGGGTTGTCCATGAAGTAATCAGTTTGAGGGACTGACCGATAGTAGTAAGGAAAGTTGTAGAGAAAGCAGACGAGTAAGCGTCCTTGAGAGCTTGAGCAGCGGCTGAGGAGATAGTGTCTGTGATGCCTGGAACGGCAGCAAAAGAACCTGGCACGCCAACAGCGTTGTTGATGGTCGCAGCGACGAGTGCTAAGGACCGGCATCAGACTAAGGAACAATTAAAGGAAGAGATGACTTACGGCCAACGTTAGCTGCGTCAAGGCCGTTGGATAGACCAGCTGCTGCAATAGCAGGCGCGACTTTATCGGCTGCCAAACCACTGAAGATGGTCGTGAAAATGGCTGTAAAGACAATTGAGAAGCTATTCATGTCCAGCGCTAGTAGACTGACCGATACCGACTGAGCCTCCAGCTGAGCGGAAGACCTATCAAAGTAACTTGAGCTACTGAGGAGCAGTGTCATGATGCTTCAGACTTACACCGATCAATCCCTATCAAAGAGAGTTCAATTAAGCGGACTATCACGAACGACAAGACGCGAGAACGTACCAGTGCGACACCGAGTTGCGCTTGCGGAACGTTGACGGAGGCAGGCAGTGACGTAGCACAGGATGGTGATCCATCCGAAAGCACCTTGTCCAAAGAGTTGGAACATCACTGTTATCGCCTATCAGCTACTCATCGTCTTGGCAGGGCTTGAGCTCACTCCAAGCGTATTTATCTGAGAAGATTCGTCAGTACCGACGTGTAGATGCTAGCATACACACTCACGTTGGCCAGTCAAAGCAACAGCGTACAAAGCGCAGAAGATAGTCTGGATCAACATCGCAGTGACGAATTGGCCTCTGATTCTTTTGATCTTGTGAACCAGAGCAGGCAGGATGACGCCTCCAATTAGCTGCCCACTGCCATTTGGTAGGGCAATGATACCGATTTCTGTGCTGTCATTGGTAAAGCAGTATAGAGTTGCTTGAGGCTGTAAGGTCAAAATGAGTTGATGATCTTTTTTTCTCGTGACATTCCTTACGAGTAGAGTCGACGCGGAGAAGAAGATCATGCCAGAGACGGCAACCAGAACAAGGAGCCTGCAGTGTTATCAGCATTATGCTTCGGGAGGAAAAATACGTAAAAAAGGAGAGGCTTACAGAGTGAAACCACGAACGTTTCTGAACAACTCTAGCGGCAAGAAGGCGTTCTTTGGGCGAACAGTAAAGTCATACACGAAGCATGCGGCAAAAGTCAAGAAACCGAGGATGATTGGTGCAATGACCGAAACGGATCGCCAAGGATGTTGAGGTTGACCAGCCCATGAGAGACCAACGAGGAAGACAGTGAGACCGCTAGAGAAGAGGAAGATGCCGATAAAGTCGAGTTCTTTGACTTGTTGGAAACGAGTCTTGCCGTAGTCATGTTGCGGATGAGTGGGTGGGAAGTAGACGATGGCAGTACCAATGAGACCGACAGCACTGTACGAAGAAGATGTTAATGGAGATTACCCCAAGGAATCAGCTGTAAGCTGCAACATACGCGTAAATAATGGCGGCGTAGTACACCCAGCTAGATGAGCTTCAGTCTTAGACCCACGAAGAGCAAAGAGGAAACTCACCGCCACGAGCGTTCCAAGAACTAGCACAATCGTCAGTGATGATTGACTCAGCTCGCAGAAAGACCTACCTGGTACGCGATGTAGACACCGGCGAAACCCCAGGGGATGACCAATGCAGCCTCAGCCGCGGCTAGACCGAGTCCTCTCCATTTGTTGGGTAGAATTTCAGAGATACCAGGGAACGAAACGAAAGCTGGGAAATGGTCCTTGAATTAGCCGGACATAAGATACTAGCAGCTTTTGCTTACCTGTGCCACATCCGTACCCGATGATAGTTGAGCCAACAATAACTGAAGTAAGTGATGTTGCAGTCCTGAGGCAAGCATAGTGATGAGCGCATCGAATGTTGCTGAAGGCGTGTGGACTTACGCGGCGACGATACATCCAACGAGAACAATGAGTTGACCCAAAAGGATGATAGGACGACGACCAAAGATGTCCGATAAAGAACCACCGATCCCAAAACCAACCTATCACAAAATTTGAGATCGCGCTTGTTTGACATGTGAAAGACTGACAGAAGTTCCCACGCTCCAACCTGAGGCCACCCACCCGATATTAAGAGTGTCGCCAAGATCAGTACCGATTTGACTACGAGTTACTAAGTAGGGTTCCTGATCGTATAGCGGAGACTTACACCAAGATAGCAGTGGGCAGGATGAAACCAAGCGATACGGGAGCAACGAGACCAAGGGATAGGAACTACCCGCCAGACATCAGCTTAATGCCAAGTTATAGGGCAAAACCCAGCTCACGAAGACGGAAAGAACAACTGTCCAAGTCAACTTTTCCCTCACTTCTGGGTTATCACGCAGAGCGACAATGTGAGGATCTTCGAAATCGGCATCAAGAGCATGAGGTTGCTTCTCAAGCGTGTTGGTGTTGGGCGATGTAGCTGTCGCCATTTTTTGAGTAGAGGTCGTGAATAAAGAGTCGTAAAGGTTCGTTAAGAATTAGCGCAGACAAGGTTTTAGACTGCGGTGTTTGTCGTCAAGGTGATGAAAGGATGGAGATCTAGTAGAAAAAGTGACCGAGTGACTGATGAGAGGACAACCTTGGATCGCAAGCGCGGCGACAAGACTATAACCACGAGACCGAACGCCTCTTAGTAGAGATATATTGCAGAGGACAATGCGTATTATGAGAAGGTAGAGGAAGGTATGCTAGAGCTGAACTCTATCGCTGATTCAATTGGTTTGCGGCGTAAAGATGGAGACCTCGAGGTCAGGTACTGCTGTGAGCAGTCTTGTGCCCTTCAACAGGCTGCAGATCGACTGCGCGTACCATGAGGAGCGCTCGAGCGGCCACCTTGCTTGATAAAAGTTTATGTCATGGCGAGACGAATCAGAAGGCAGAAAGCTGGGGAAACCTCTGCTGTATGTACAGCCAAGCACAGCGACTTGGAGAATTGAATGCAATAGCTCAGTCGATGTGCACGTGCATGCAAGAGCACAGCATAGCATTAAAGCAGCTGATCCAGAAATGCCTGGTATTAGCAGGCCAATGCGCGGGCCGAGCTGCCTGCAGGGCAGTGACGAAGTAGAGACAGTCACAGTACGAGGAGCAGCAGCTAGGGTGCAGTATGAGCAACCGACGAGCTTTAGGTATCCTACAAGTTCACGACATGTCGAGCGACGCGAAGTTCTGCTGAGCAAATTGACAAGGCCATGCGATATTCTTGACAATTCGCACGACTCGCACACAGTGCAGACAGAGGACAGGCATGGCCGCATAAGGACAATACCGATCAACAAAGCGACAACTTGCCATTTTCACTGAATTGCTTGTTGTGATTCGGAACACCGACTTGCTGCTTACGCCGATGATATCACTACTGCTCAACAGCTGCCGTCCTTGATACCTTGCAGACCCGCGCGAAATCACCCCCCTGCTGCGTGTTCTTCTGTCAAAGTTCGGCCTTAGAAGCTTCTGTCTCTGTTTGGACTTGTCGCCTCTCAAGAGTTGCCTATTCCGTGAAGAGCGAGCTTCAAGACAACCAGAAGGATCAGCCTGAAGCTTGAGCTGCAGCACATAGAGCCGCACGAGCAGAGCATAGGCCATTGTTTGTCTTGGGCATATCGACCTTCTGCAGTCTCCCCTTTGGAAATCTGCGCTGGCTGCCAGATACTCCCTTACACGCATCAGCACCTATACTACCTTTAAGCAACAGCGCATTCCTCGCCAAGACGAAACAACAGCCAAACAATGGCAGAATCACCAACAGCAGCTCCGAGTCCAGCTCAGGCCATCTACACAGTCTTTACAAGTCCAAACCATGCTCCTGTTCCAGATCATCTACCCACTTTGGTCAGTATACCTCGAAAAAGGGCCGGAATGTGCATTGAACTCTTATGCCTTGCTTAGATTGTTACTCCTGCTGGAGCGCCGCAAAAGTTGCTATATACTTACCTACATACCAATTTCAACCAGTACGTCAAAAGCAACTGCTGGAGTATACAAGCTGATATGACTTGATAGGGAAAACTATCTGTTGACACCCTCACCAAATGGAGATCTCTGCGTTGCCAAAATGTTTCCTTCTTCAGCTATAACAGGTGTCGCTTCTTCACCGTCGTCATCATCCCAAGGTCACGGTATGTCATTCTCATCACAGATACAGTCTTGTTTTAAAAGTATTATACCAGGCGGTTCATCAGGAAAAGAAAAGATTATTAGATGCGAAGCCTCTCGCGCCCTTCGCTGGTCAATACATAACACCGGTATCGCCATGCCAACATACAAGCTCACTCTACCCTCTGTCGATCCCTCAGGAGCAGGCGAAGATCAACCTCTATTCCAAATTTCCAAAACATCCCGAACCTCACCTTTTTGGACCTTATGGTATTATACGTATTCTGGTCATTTAGTTCCGCCGAAACGAATCGAATTTGGTAAAATTGAGAAAGCGCCCGTTGATAAGCGAACTGGAGCTGGTGGTGGGACCAGAGTTGTCATCAGTGGGAAATCAGAGACTGAAAAGGCGGTCTGGAAGACGCTTGGTGATGGGAATGAGGATATGGTGGAGTAGGTTGCGGAATTGGCTATCCTTGAGGCTGTGCTGACTTTTGGCATGATAGATGGATTGTGCTTTGTGCTGCGCTCAATGTGCTGGATGATGAGATTAGAGAGGCGATGAAAGGAGCTGGCACGGTGCGTCTAGAGTCGATGTAATCAGTCTAGGCTGATTTTCGATTCTTTTGATGGCACAGCCCCTCCGCGCTCCGTCTGCCGCTACAGCTCGTCCACCTGGTTCGGCACCAAATCATCAGCTGCATCCAACCGGCTACCACTCGAACGAGAGACCGACGCCTCGTCGACCGGCATCAGATCCGCCAGATCGCGGTATGATCAATGGCATGAATGGCATGACATTACAAGAGCGTCCTCGAACAGGAGAAGAGCGATCTCGAAGCGCGTCGAATGATCCTAGGCCGCAACAACAACAGCCAAGAAGACCTGATAATCGGCAGCAAATGAGTCCTGATCCAAGAGGACCTCAAGCTATGCCAGTTGATGCAGCTCGGACTTTCGACCCTCGAATCATGCAACAGCGTCAAAATTCCGATCCTAGATTACAGCAACGGCAAATGTCGGACCCAAGACCTCAGCAAGACCCTAGACAGCAACAACAGCGCCAAATGTCTGATCCGCGTGCGCCCATTTCGCAACAGAGACAAGGTTCAGATCCTCGCGCCCCACCTCCGCAGCAAAGGCAACTGTCAGATCCTCGCGCACCACAGCAGAATGGGCGACCAATGATTTCACCTCAGCAAATGGATTCGAGAGGCCCACCACCGAATGCAGATCCAAGGTTGCAACATAGAGGTCCACCGGCAGGACAAGACCCGAGGATGGTTGATCCTAGAGCTCAGCAGCAGCAAGGGACAGAAGATCCGCGAAGGGATCCGAGGATGCAACAGCCGGATCCAAGGCAGATGCAACAAGATCCTCGTCAGCTACAAGATCCGAGAATACAAGAGCCGCGTGTAAGAGGGGACAGCAGAGGTCCTTCACCGGACATGAGAAGTGGCCCACGTCCGCTCCCGGATTCGCTTCGATCTGGCAACTCTTCACCTCAAGTTCAGCAGCAACCTCCACCACGAGGTGCTTCGTCGCTCAGCGCTTCGACATCGTCTGCTCTGCCATATGAATCAGGTCCTTCCGGTCCGACATTCGCTCCGCGCCCAGGTCCTGGTCAAGCTCAGTCAGCGCCTATTCGGCCTAGAATTGGGTCAAACAACGCTGCTCCTCCTCCGCAGCAACAGCAACGTTCTCCAATAGGTCAAGCTCCACCTTCACCAGGCCGGCAGCGGGTTGAAGGCAATTACGTGCCGTCGCAACAGGCCAGATCACCAAGAGATGGCAATTTCCCTCCAGGACAACAGCAGCCGCCCCCGCAGAACCCAGCTAGTTTCATGCGCCCGAGAATAGGAGCAAACGGACCTAGTCCGTCTCTGGCGGAAATGCGACGACCTCCAGGAACCCAGCTGCAAGATGTGCCGTTGTCGAGGCAGGTCTGAGCGCAAATTTATGTTGATATCTCAAGAGTCGCTACTTTCTGGTTAGTCTGTCATCGTGTGAGCGCATAGCATTGGTTTGGGAAGGACACTTTGCTTGTTACATCATTATATGCATTTAGAACGTTCTGTATACTCCTGCATCGCCCGCACCTGCTGGCAGCAATGCACAGTGCGATCAATCACAATGCCAGTGAAACGTAGCATTCCAGGCGGTTCGATACGGGTATCTCCTTTAGGGTATATCCAGCTCTTGGGGTGATTTTCAAAGCGAGTATATGACATGTGCGGTCAGTCTTGATGACATTCCTCGAGTAAGGAGGTGAATTCTTACGCCGGCTTGTTGATGTTTGAGCAGCGTTTCTTGTGATGGTTCCAGTCTGGTGTAGTCTTTAGCGGGTGACAAATAATCCTTAAGTTGGGCGCATACCAGCTCGCTGACATTCGACTCCTACATGAGGATGAGTGTTGAGCATGAAGTGTATGCAGACGATGGGACTGACCACAATAAGTTGCAATTGCGCAATTCTTGCATGGTCTATACTGCTTAAAGCCTTCTTGTCCGGCTTTTGACGATCCACAGTACAGACAAACAGCCAGACAATTGATGCCCGGATATTTCCATGGCTGATACTTCTTCATTTCTGCGATTCTACCAAGCAGTTCGCCATAAAGGTGTAGCCTGGCCGGCGCTCCTTGTAGTTGTTCCCATTCACCTTCTCCAAAAAGGTGCAGCTCGGTCATTCTGACGCCCAGAAGCCCTCCAAAGGATCCCAGCAAAGCCCGTAGACAAGCAAATGAAGCCTCATTTTCGCACATTTCTGCTTTGGTCTGAGCATGTCCCCCCTTGAGCAGCATACGCTCCAGCCTTAGCAGAATACACGTCTGCGACCCATTGTGATTGAGTTCGTCGAAAGTGATTTGGCAATCACGAGGGTGGATGCAAAGAAAAGTATAGAGAGGTTCGAGGATTGATGTCATATCCCGTTGGTCGTAGCTGGTCCATACTTCGTTGGATGCGTTGTATTTGAGGCGGTACGAATTGACAAGGGCTTCTAAGATACTGAGCAAGACTTTGAAGAGTCGACTGATGTAATCGGATGGAAAGTAGCGCAGCAGGTCCAGTTGCTCCAGAAGACGAACTACAGCGTCAGGCATTCCACCTGCGCGCAGCTTGAGGAGACTGCTTTCCAGACTTCGGTACTCTGACCACCGGGAAGCGTTGGGCTGCTCTCGTGGGGGCGCCAGAAGGGCATACTTGTAGTGCTCGACGACTGGCAGAAACTCATAAGGTACCTCTGACATGATCAAACGCTTGCGCATGCAGTCTTCTGCAGTGCTTGGCTCCGAATCTGCCTTCCACCCATCTTCTCCAGGTAAGAAGACCGAAAGAGTGAATTGCGTCTCATTCGCCTTGCGCAAGGTAGAGCAGATCTTGTCCGCGTCTTCGCGAGCGCTGGTGAGGGCATTCTTGCTGCCAGGCATTCGCTACATGGAAATCGCATACTTTGTTCAGCATCAATCTGGAGCTGCCTGCTCTGTGTCGCGCACCTGGAGTTTGATGAGAGCTTCTGGAGCCCAAGGTAGAAAGAGGAGTCTATAAGTCCTATCGCTGTCTGAAGACGAGAGCAGATTGACGCGCGCATCTGAGAAGTAGCGCGAGAACATGATTGTGATACAGCTTTCAATGCACACGCAGGTATCCTATGCAGATCAGGGCTATCCCTTTGAAATATAATATACACGGGTATCTCCAACATCTCTGTTGAACCAAACACCGAGACGAGGGGTTTGTGGTAGTAGTACAGATGGGCGAAACACTAGACGTCCACGTATCTGTGGGCATTAGAAGAAAAAAGGATGAGCGTAAGCCCAATACTAATCCGCCAACCCACATGAGTAATGGCTCGCCCACGTCCGTCACTTCCGGCTGATAGACCAGACATCTCAAAGAAGAGCACAAAGCAAGACGCAGCACCTACGATAGTAGACTTGAGATCGAACGCTTTAGATAGTACAATCTTGAAGATCTGTAAGCCAAGACAAATGAGCGCAAAAACGCGAAAACCTTTGCTCACGAACCTTCTGTACATTAATCGAATGAGACGTCGAGCAATATATTAGCGGCGCTTTCATCGCTCTCGCAAAGCGCCGTGATTGTCTCGTAATTTCTTCCTGTTCGTCTCTTGAAAAGGTAGAAAAGTGGTCGTACTTTGTTCCCACGAGAAAAGGTATTGCTGTCTGTAGGTCGTGCCTTGATGATAAGCGTCTATGACGCATATTCCCTGGTTTAACCTACCTTGTTGAAGCCTCTTACTTGCCTGTACCACTCCTTGATCGAATTCAAGGTAGATTTCCGAGATAGGTCGAACATGAAGAGGATAGCAACGGCGTCGTTACAGACGAGAGGCAGCATGTTGACCTGTCAGTTAAATTCAAGGTCTCAGCTGCAAATACAGCTAAGAGTCTGTCTTCACTGACGAATTCTCTCTGCCCGCCCAAATCCCCTTCGACCAAGTCAGTTGAAAGTATTTAGAGTTCCGAAACGAAGCTCACATATACTGAAAGTAATCTCTGTATTCCTGATAGAGATCTGCTCGCGTCATCAGGAAGCTAAACCGCGGTAGACAAGGAGTCCAGCTGACCGTCTTTTCCATGAAGTTGACGCCTGTACATCACAGATAATTCAGCTACTTATACAGCTTAGAGCACTTGGTAGATGTACCTAGCGTCTGGATGTAGTCTTCGTCGAAAGAGCCCTCGACGCTGAAACTAGATTCAGACGAATGCATTGACAGCGGAACGAAAGGAACGAACTACTTGACCATCAAGCTCGTCTTGCCAATCTGAGAGTCTCCGACCATGCCGACCTAGAGCATATAGCGTCAGATCCTGGTCACGTAGAGTGCGCATTGCTCGCTGACCTTGATGACAACACTGTGGGCAGCCGCAGACAAGTGAGGCCCTGTCAGAGCATGGAGCATCGTACGAACCTGTTCTTCTCATCTTCAGCAGGCTGCTGTGCTGACCCTTCTGCTTGCGCTGCCATTTCGGCGCGTAATTCGCTTCAAGGTCGTGACTGCGACACTTGGCTAGCAACGAGCTGCAGACCGATACGTATGTCGTAGTAGAGCTGCCAGTTTGCTCAGAAGTCTAGGTCGTAGTACCGGCTAGAGCTTGACGGGAAGCGAAACACACGGTTCAAGGCCAAAGCGAAAGAGACATGCATAATCTAGACGACCTTATATCTCACTCTTCTCCACGACAGCAAGTATTGCAACTCTTCCTTTGGTTTCTCATCCTTCTCGCCCAGCCGCTCTTGCTCTACTTCCATGCCCAGATCTCGACCTTTTGCATCCACAAAGCCTAGAGGCCCACAGTCACAGTCGGCGCCTGCGTTGAACCTCAGATATAAGCGTATATCATTTCGGTATCCACTTCACACACATGTGAGGTATTTCAAGGTCCCCAAAGTCTTTGAAAAGCCGATATTGTCGAAAGTCAAAGGTGAAGGCGGTTGAACAGACCAGCAATGCAGATCTTGTGCATCAGCAGTA